>JAOTRJ010000045.1:17378188-17389880 GCA_028564905.1 Leptodoras praelongus | reverse complement strand
CCACCCGGGGATCGAACCCGGGTCCTTCTTGCTGTGAGGCGACAGCGCTATCCACTGCGCCACCGTGCCGCCCACAAGTGTATTTATATTAATTTAAATTCGTTCTGACCAATCAGAATCAAGTGATTTAGCTTAGTTGAGTCACTAGAGATTTGTGTGATTTCTCTTCTTTAATTATCCGTAGCTGAGGAATCCACAAATTAAGCAAAGCTCTCCGAAAAAGGACAACTCTGTGCTACGGCTGAAAAACATAAGGTAAATCCAACTCGATGTCTTTACTTCTTATGTTTTACTTCATATCTCTGTTAGGGCAACAGATTTTTAAACTCGATTATTTTCCTTCTTGCCTGACACTACAACACTTCTTCACACAGCTGTAACTCATTATTATGTCAATATACAAATCTGGATCAGTTTGTGTATCCACCAAATAGCTTCTCAGTTTCACCGCCGTCATTTCATCCGGAACGAGATGCTAACTGTCCATCTGGTGTTTTGGTTTTGGTAGAGAGGCGCTGGAGAAGAAGCCCCTGCGGTTCGGGCTGCAGGGGGGAAAGGTCACAGCCTTGTGCCCACAGGGAACCGAGCAGGTGTGGGCTCTGAACATCAAGAGAGCCATACTGAGCATGCTCCAGACCTCCCGCTCTGGACGGGTCAGGGAGATTGTGAAAGAGGTGAGGACCTTCTTAGCAAGTATTTATATATAAATAAAGGATTTTGAAGCTTTGTTTCATTACTATGTACTCATAAATTGGTTGTAGATCATCTGCATCAGTAGAATGTAAGCTCTAGCCTATGGTAGCGTGGTCTGAACATAAACAGATTTCTAGTTTGCATTGGATTGCGTTTCCGGTTTTGGCTGGTGATGGGAAGTCTGTCTGGTCTGATCACTACTAGTCATGACTTACTTTAAAAGTGTCTTTCATGTAACACCATTCAATTCAACACCAGCTAATCAGAATTCCTAATGAAAACATAAAAGTAGAATCAACTTTAAACCCTGAATTATGTAGAATTGATGCTCGGTCCTGCTTGGCCCCGGTGGTCAGTTTCATATAAGAAACTTTGATTTGAAAACATTTTACAGTTATAAAATGTACTTCCTCGTATCCACAGACTGATATCTATGGGACATGTAGCAGTTCCTATGAGCTGAAGGGTACTTCGCTAGTGAAGACACGGCATCTGAAGCAATGCCTCCAAGACAGAGTGAATGATTTCTGGTGGAATTCTGTCCCTCTAAAAGAAGACAGGGTAGGTCGTGTCGATAATGTGTTCAATATCTTTTATTCCAAGCACTCCCAACAATCAGAATGTGGCCTCAAAAATGATTAGGATTGCAATATTCTCGTATCAGACTGTGAATGCCAGCCTGAAGTGCACCCAGCTCTATGGCACAACCATGATGGACAAGGTGAACTGCACCGAGACGGTGGTACTTGTGCCCTTGTCTGGGTCACTAGATATGGCCCAGACCAGCACCATCTCAACCCTGACTCTTTTGAGAACCCTGGATGGGATACAAGTAGATTCAGGTAGAGTGAAAAGTCAAAAATGGGAACTGATGGGACCTACACCTGATGACATATAGAGGAAAACGGAACATTTTCTATTTTCTATCAGGGTTGTATGACGAAGGTCGTGTGACTGATTTGGAATTTGACATGGAAGCTGTGAACCCAAGCCAAAGAGGATCACGCTCAGTTCAGGAGGTTGCAAGCACAGTGAGGAGGCTTTGTGCTCACTCAGCAGACCAGCAACAGGTCAGCTCCCTGTTTGTTCCTCATCATGCTCTAAAAAAATTGAAGTGCTCTAAGTCCACTTTCAAGTATTTTATTGCAGTAAAAAAGTCATGTGACTGAATCAACCCAACTGCAGGAATCATATATTTGCAGCTTTATTTGGAAAGCAATCCAAAGCACAGAGCTGTAGTGTTCCATCAGAAATGTCATGTGTGATGAATACAAAAGAAAATATGACCAATGAACGAAAGAGTTTCACGTTTTCAGCCAAACACATTGTCTTCCTCAGCAATCAGATCTTTTTCTGAGTCTGGCCCTCCAGTTGAGAGCGTTGACCCTCCAGCAACTGAATGATGTCTGGCAAGAGGTGTCCTTTAAATGCCTTGATGACTGGTCAGTCTTTCACAAAATCTTACTATGGAGTCCTAAGGAATTTGTCAGCTCATTAAACAAATACGATATTTGAAACTCAACACTGAGCGTGTTACACAAACATAGCTTTTACTGCTTTTCCTTTTGTGGTTGCAGGCAGCCTTTGCTAGAAGCGCTACCAGCGTGTGGTTCTGAAGCATGCATCCAGTTCACAACAAACCTCATCCTCAACAAGGAGATGGGTCAGGACCATATCATCTCCTTCCTTAGTAGCGTCACATTTGCTTCCCACCCCACACCATCTATGATCAGCCATATCAGTGTGAGTTCTCATGCTGCTGAAGAAGAAATCGCACATGTTGTCCAATATTATTTCATTTACCATTATTTTCCATTTCCTTCCTCAGTCTCTGTTAAAATTTCCCTCAATCCGCCCAAAGACCATACTCGCTGTTTCCTCACTTGTTCACCGCCTCTGCCGGAGGGAACTGAGTCCATGTAGTCAGATCTCTGAGGTCCAACAGCTTGTGCAGATCCTGAAGGAGGATCTAGGGCAGAACTGTGGAGGACAAGAAGGTTTACCAGTTACAGAGGTACAGTTATAAGAATGCTGTACGCTTTGAGAAGGATGACATTGAATGAACTAATGCCAGTATTCTACTCGCTTCTGCAGCTGCTACATGTTTTGAAAGCAGTAGGGAATATAGGTCTGCCTGAATTCATCCCCCAATTGAAGATTTGTATTCACAACCACTCTGCACCTGTAGAGCTTCGATTAGCTGCTGTACAAGCCTTCAGACGCATTCCCTGCCATAGAAAGGTATGTATCCTTATAAACCTTTAAGTACCTGTTTGCTTTGAACAGCTATTTTCTCATAGATTGGTCTTTTGACCAATTCCCAACCCCAAGCTATCAATCAAGGAGGGCAAAAGATAAGACTTGTTTCCTCAACATAATTATGAAGCCATTACATCTTTTTTGAACTGCCATGCTTTGTAGCAATGCAGCTAAACACACTAGGAGAAAGTGTTAGCCACCCTCTGCTACATACATGAGCTCATTGACAGCCAGGCCTGGCTAGTGGCGTACTGATTGACAGGAGAAAGAGAGTAATGACATCAAACACACCCAGACAGCATGGCCAATTCTGCACTTTTGGACTATGGCCAATGGATGGCTGTGGCATTGTTTGGATTTGAGCTTATGATTTCAGAAAAATGGAGGGGCAACACGGTGGCTCGGTGGGTAGCACTATCACCTCACTGCAAGAAGGTCCTGGGTTCAATCCCCGGGTGGGGCGGTCTGGGTCCTTTCTTTGTGGAGTCTGCATGTCCTCCCACAGTCAAAAGACATGCATGTTAGGTCAATTGGTGTCTCTAAAGTGCCCTTAGTGTGTGAGTGTGTGTGTGTGTGCCTTACGATGGATTGGCACCCTGTCTAGGGTTGTTCCTCCCTTGTGCCCTAAGCTGCCGGCTAGGCCCCGGATCTCCCATGGCCCTGACTAGTATTAAGGGTGTGACTAGTAAAAATGGATGGATGGATTTCAGAAAAATGGCTAAAAATAAAAAAAAAATGTGAAGCTGAGTTAAGAAAAGAAAACCAGTTTTCTTGTTACTAGACTGAAATGATTAAAACATCTTTAAGATACAAGCAGGAATTCACGAACTGTTCCCATTTACCAGCTCGCCAAGATCTTCTACAGCTTGACCGGCTCAGGTCTTTTGGCATAGCTGTTCAGACTAAGCATTTGATTTCAATAACTTTCTATACAGTAATAGAGGAAACCGTTTTGTTTGTCTGGCTTTAGAGAGGAGTTCTTGCTTGGGCCTACCAGCAGCCTCAAGAGGATGTGGAGATTAGAATTGCTGCATATCAGCAGCTCATGTACTGTCCCGACCAGGAGGTGTTCAAGATCATAAAAGACACCTTGAGCAATGAGACATCTACCCAAGGTATGAGCGGTCAGCATGAGCTTTGACAGAGGGTTCAATTGGAATTGGAAGTTCAGCTACATTAACCAAGGATCTAACATGACTGAATTGTAACAACATTTCCCTTTTAAGGCTTAGCTATTGGTGATTAGTGATGCTTTTAAGCTCTCTTCTAAACTTGAAGCAGAGAATAAATGCATGCATCTTTGTCCAGTTGTCTTTAAACATTCGGTTTTCATGGTCGTCAGTGCATTAATTGGACCAGAGCATGTGATTGGCTGTAACAGATAATCTAGAAAAGCCACACTGGTTCATGTTTGAAAAGCTGGAGTCTCTGAAATACATATGGATATACAGTACATTGCTTAGTTCTTAGTTCAAATACCAGGTCTGGACCAGGTCCAGTTGATGATCCTTGATTTAAGATATCTAAGACAAATACTTGTTGTAAATAAAGGTTCCATTTATGTTTAATAATAATGATATACATTCAGACGTATACATTTGGATTTCTGCTTTAGTTGGGTCTTTTGTCTGGAGTCACCTCTTCAATATCCAGAAAACAGAAGACCCTTTTAAGAGAGACCTAATGGAGCTGTTGCCACATGACATCATCAGTAAAGACTTTGAGGCTGAACCATGGAAATATTCATCACACACGGACTATACAGTTGATGCTGGTATATTATGGTCCATTCTGTATTCTGTGTGTATAGTTTTCGCTACCATGTGTTGTTTTGCTATTTAGATGACTGCTTACTGTTCTTGTACTCCCTTACTTTTTTGAAAGGAGCGGCAATCCTCAATATTGATGGAGCTTCGGTTTTCTCTCCAACGTCCTTTCTGCCTCGTTCTGCAACAGCCAATCTGACAGCTTACATCTTGGGCAGATCATTTAATATTTTAGAGGTAGCAAAATAATATAAATATACGTAATAACCTACTGCATTGGATCACTGCCCAGATGGATAGCATTGTGACACTCATATATTGTGGTCAGGTTTCGTTCAGGATGGAAAATGCAGAACCATTTCTCTGGAGTATGTTTGAAAGTCAGCATGCGCCTACTAATAAAAGTCCTGAGGATCTAACTCTATCTACATTACATGGGAAGAAAAAGCAGAAAAGAAATGAAGGAGGCAGGTGGTCTAATCCAGGAGAACGTTCAAAACAGAATGAAGACTGCAAATCCAACACGCAAATCTTAAGTCCTCTAAAAGCTAAGGTGAGGGATCACTTTGTGGTGATTTCTTGATTGTTTTTAAATCACACATCAGGAATGACTAGGTTTTTGGTTTAAGTTCACAGGAAAGAGGAAAAGCCATAATGAGTTTCAATGCTGGATCAATGTGAAGATGTTCGGTAATGACCTCATGTTCATGACCTGTGATGAAATGCTTGGCAAATTGAAAGAGCTGTCACTTAGTGTAGCTGGTTTCACGGTGAAGCTTCTGAGGGTAAGAAAAGACCTGTTCAAGCTTAGGTAATTATAGTTCAACAATGGATTTTTGATGAGTATCTTCTGCATCTTAGGGTCAGGAGATTAAGGTGAACCACAGAGCAATTGTTCTGGCAGAGGAACTGGTCTTACCATCGCTTTCAGGGTTGCCAATCAAGCTGAACATCAACATGTCCTCTTTCTACTCACTCTGGGTGAAGGGTAGTGCTAACTTCAAGGACTGGTCTCAGTTCTCTTTGGCTGGTTATGTTAAACCAAAGTAATCACTTAGTCTTTCTAGTTTCTAGATGTTTCCAGAGATGTCTGAGTTATGATGACAAATCTGTATCTCTTTTTGTGGTGGTCCTTCCAACAAAGGACATTTGTTGGAATCTCAGCAAGAATGGGAGTAGACGGAGCTTTTGGTCGAGTTGGATTGGAGTGGGTCACCCAAGTCAGAACATCTACCAGCTTGGATGGAGGCATATATGTGCACAATGGGCAAAGTCTGAAGATGGTTCTGAACACACCTGATGATGTTATGGATATTTTGTTCTTTAGGTATGAAACGTTTCTATCACAAGAATGAAAAAAATTCAGTAGTCAATCACTAATGCCTTTCTTGAATTAGTTTCAGAATGTATCGCATAAGTGGAGAAAATAGAGAGGAGCTCACACCAAGGAACCTCAAAGAGAAGACTACCTGTTCTCCCAAAACATGTACTCATGACAAACCTACAAAATCAATTATAATAGATGACCTTTTCCTAAGTTGAACTATAGTGAATTAGTTGTTTCTGCCTGGTCCAGGGTCAAAGATGCTTGGATGGCAATTATGCACTGATGTCACTTACCCTGTGCTGCTGATGGGAAAAGGTTTTCCACCTCCTGGCCCAGTGATCTTTAGTTTGAGGCTCCAAAAACTGGACAGAGTCCTTCAAAAATATCTTTTGGAAGCAGCTTATGCTTTTGTTCCTCAGGTAGGCTTTTCAGCATAACCTTATTGCTGAAGATCTACTTAACAGATCCACTGTTTTTTTTTACTTGTAATTACCATTGTTTATTTATTTACCAGCAAAATTCCTGGATCCCACATGAAGCCAACCTTCTCATCTTCCTTGGAACCCCACAGTCCAGTATTCCCCGAGATATGTCTTTGGACTTCAGTCTCAGTCCTCAGAGGCTAATTCTGAAAATTGTTCACCCTCTGAAAACCATTCTCATTCAAGGTTACTTATATAATTAGAAACAAAGATGTGTAAATTGAAGACATAGCAGTGCAAATGTGTGAATGTTATTGTCCATGTATTATTTGCATAGATTCTCATAGATCTGCCATGGGTTTACCTGCATGATAGCATCTTTCTCATCTTGTATTGTTGTCCACAGGGCAATTTGATGAATCGAATGGTCAATGGTCCGGAAGAGCCGAAATATTAATAGATGACAAGTACCATTATTACCTAAAGGTAATGAAATTTGTTGTTCAAAGCAGAACAATGTACAGCATTTCATTAGAGGAAAACCTTTATATTTAATATATTGTATGTGTATTATCTCTTCCTCCCATACTTCAGGGATTGATAGAGACTCTGAGTCTTCCATTAGAAAAGAAGACACAATACCAGCTGGAGGCCAAGTTTACAGCAGAGGGGCATCCAGTCATATTGTCTGTTAATGTCACACATGGGCTCAACAGGAAGATCAATGTCTCTGCTAAGCTGAAAAATGTCTTCATTAAGGATGCTTCCTTTTCAGGCAAGACCTTTATCTTTGGCCAAGATTAAAAGCATCATGTTAAACACACTTACTTAGAAAGCATTGAAGAGCCTTTTGTAAGAATAATGGTCATCAAATTCTATGAAGAAACAGTTTTAATTCCAATACATTCTTAAAAAAAAGCATATAGTGGATCAAAAGTTCTATCTGACTTCATCCACAGTGCAGGTGGAGCGGAGGCAGGATGACAATAAGAGGCAGTATTCAGTGGATGCTGGGTTACTGTTGCCGTACTTACTTAGCACCAGGATCTTTGGACTACTTGAACACTCAGAGTTGGAGTGGACCTCTGGTTTGAGGATCAGATATGGGGTGCAAGGTTAGAGATCTCATCTTCTGGCATTGCTCCTTAAAACAATTTAGGGAGAAGCTGATTAACTGATTTTATGTTTCTCTAGAGGACTCAGAAAATATGCAAGAGTGCCACATGTCTCAGAACCTGAGACATGAAGTCAAGCCAGTTGAGAAGCACTATGGCACTACAGTAGAGCATGAGCTCCAGTGTTCTCACATCACCTTCATCAACCACAGGGTAACAGTATCGTATTATATTTCAAGGTTTTCACAAGTTGAATATGAACGGCCATATCATCATTGTGTTGTTCTGAAATACAGATTCAGATCCAACATGAAAGGAGTCCTATTCATATCCAGTCTTCACTTGACCTGAGCTATGGCAATCACTGGAACCAGGGTAGCAACAAACAAAGAGTCCTCTTGAATCAGTCCCTCAGGAACCAATCTGGAAATAGTCTCACCAGTTATGCACTGGAGGTGAAGCTTTCTTCAATATCTGGCATATTTTGTTGTACTGTACAGTTCTAAGATCCCTTGTACAATCTTGAACTCATCACATTTGTGTGTAGTTTCTGTATCTGTTCTTCTAGTGTCCACTTGGGTTTCCACCAGGTTTTGTGTTTGCCAATGGGTGAAACTGGCTATGCTAAATTGCCCCTGGGTAATTATATTGGCTTATGTGTAAGCCAATTCCAGTGTACCTGGGCTAGGCTGCAAATCCACAACAACATTGACCAGAATAAATGACTATTTTCTTGTCAAATGTTCATATTAACTTGATTTCTCTACTTAGTTTCTCTATTTACTTCAGTTCTATGACATGGCTGAGTAAAATGGCTAAGCTGAAATCTTCATATTTCAGTTTAGCTTACGAATCCCAGACAAAGGACTGAATTGCAGAACTCAGTTCCTGTACTCCCACCAGAAAAGAAGGCAGTCTGAGATGAGCACCCATCTGAAGGTCAATTATAATGACCAGATTCCCCTAGTGGCTGGGCTTCATTGGAAAGACATGTCTGCGAGAGCTTCATTACAGAAATGGGAAGGTACTGGTCCATTATAGACTTTCAAGAGTTCTGCATTCCTCACAAGCATATATCAAGCTTCTGCTTCACGTCTTCTGACTGCAGGATCCTTAAACATGGACACACCTTGGCTATATGTCTACATGGCTCATAAGTTATCTCAACTCCAGCATGGTGCAACCCAATTCACTTCTGAAATCACAACCCGCAAGTTGGTTACCATTCGCAACTTGAAGCTTGATGGCCTCTTCAGGGAAAGGGGCAGAGACAGAGAGGGACACTTATACGTATTCACACCAACAGTCAGCTATCTAAAGGTAATCACGGGGCATCTTATGATGTATTATAATATTCTGTAACTTACTGCACCCAACTTGTTAGGAATAACTAGGCTTTGCTCCAGGTTGGCGGCTACCTCGTAACGGGGAAACGTAGAGTCAACGCCTCGTGTTCCATCAGCACAGCTTGGATGCCAACCTTGAGAGGTGAGATTTCACTGGGGAACGGAAAAGTGTTGAAGACTCTGGATATGAGCAGCAGCTATGGCAAGCAGAACCTCAACATCTCCTCAAGCCTCAACATTGTGGATAAGGTATGGGACCTCACAAAAATGGGGACCATGCTTCCTGAGGCACTATGCCCTTTCTTGAGTCACATCTACGTTTGGTAATTTCTTATTTCAGAAACTGAAGAAGAAATTCTTGGTGATGACTATGACTCTGTCAGACTTAAACAATTCTTATCTTGAGCTGGATATTGGTGGTAGAGTGGAAGAGATGAGGAAGGATGGGAACTTGTATCAAAAACGATGGGTTCTGCACTTCAGGTATAATAATCTATTTTACGGTTTATTACGAGATGATACGGTTAAAACAATAACAAAAACAGCCATGGTGATGTTACTGCTTAAATGTAGATTTAAACTACTACTGTTGTCTGTATTCCTTTCCACAGGCAGCCATTTAAGTTCCTCCCACAAAGTCTACAGCTCCAGAAGACATTCACTATTGATCTGTATAAGGGAATCTACAGTCTTGAGTCAAAGCTGCTGCTCAGTGACAACAGAAAAGCTATTCATGTGCTGACTCTTGGATTTCCACCCCAGCAATTTCAACCATATGTATGTTCTAGTTAGCCATCATTTCTGTTTTTAATTGTTTTAAGTAATGATTATGCAGGTATTGGCTGAAAATCTTTGAGTCGGTCGGTGACGCCATTGTTCTTGGTCTTAGGTGTGTTCCTCCCTGATTAATTCTTTTAACTTGGAAAATGTCCCACAAGACTTGGAGATTTGCATTAGTATCCACAAAAACCAGGTAGGCCAAAGAATAGTTCTTGAACATCTCTACTACAAGGAAATAGATACCATTATTAATTTATGCTCTGTGAAGTAATGGCATCCTACCATGTAAGAACATACAGGCAATTAGGCAAATTTGTCTAATATGAGCTCTTCTCTCCTTCAACTTCGCAACATTGTGTATCTTCATCCACTACTACCCCTAAAGAGTGCTGAGATCTTGGTCCAGGCTTTCTGTACTTCTAGACTAGACTATTGCAACTCTCTACTCAATGGGTGTCCCTCCAAAACTCTTCTTCTGTTACAACTTATTCAATATACTGCTGCAAGAATTCTGACTCATGCAAGGAAATTTCAGCACATCACACCTATACTTGAGCAACTTCACTGGTTGCCCATCAATTGATGTATTCAGTTCAAAATGGTACAGACCTTTAAAGTTCTCCATGGGCTGAGCCCTCTCTAATTGGTCAATCTTATTAAATTCTGCACTCCCTCACATAGATTAAGCTCAGAGGATGCTGGTCTACTGGTAGTCCCCAGGTTTAGCCTGTCTACCATGGGTGGTGGATCCTTTGGTGTTACCATCCCTCTGGTCTGGAACTCTCTTCCCCTTCTATGTTTCTCTACCTCTCTTTTTAAGTTCAGAATTCTCCTAAAAACCCATTTTTTCTCTTAACACTTTGACCTTGGGTATTGTGAAACTTTGATCTCAAAGTTAAATACTTGCCTATAACAACAAACTGCCAACATAAAATTCCTAACCTCACCATTTTTCCACTTTGTTACTCATGAAATTGTTTGAATATCATCTAATCTTGTTTGCAAGACTATGGAAGTCCTGCAGGGTAGGATGCTAATCGCGAAAAAGGAGAAGGTGCTGGTTCTCGGTCAGGTCCAGTTTTATGGTGAAGGTTCTCTTCAACAAGGTGCCTCAATCAAAGTCAACTTCACTCAGTTGCTACAGGTAAAACAAAACGCAGTATCCTCTTATTTGTTACGGGCCGTTGAGCTAATATTTATTGTTGCTAGTTAATGTTATATTGTTAACAGAAATGACAGCCTAGTCATAGAATCATCTGTTATTTCCATTACAGATGAAAATTCCCTCTGTGGTAACGTTTGATGGTGACGTGATGAGAAATTACAGGACGAGTAAAGACTTTAAATACGTCGCAAAAGGAAATGTGGTCATGGATGATAAGGACTATGAAGTAAAAAACTCTTAATGACATTGTTACTTTATAGCATATCTAATGATATCAATATATAAAGTTTAACACGTCTGTGAATACGTGATGCCTTTGATTGTCCTAATGACACAGAAAAATGCTAATGGTGGTGATCATGAAAATTTGTTTTCCAGGCATATTTTGCACTAGAAAATACTCCTTCTAGAAATATCAGCAGTTCTGTATATCTGTGGTCAGATGGCAAGATAAATGCCATGCTAGATGTTTCTCTCGCTAATGTCATACGAAAGGGCATTCAAGCAGTCGACTTCAACCTCAGCATTCAGCAAGTGTTATTTCCACCACTCATACCAGACCTCCACCTTCACCTCAGTGCAAACTCTTCTTCAGACAGGTAAATTATTATTCTCAACACACCTTAATACACCACCCTGCACCATTTAACCATCCTATTATCTTCAAATGTACTAACATCTTTTGTATGTACGTGTATGTATATGTATATGTATACGATGTCTTTTGTATAGGATGTGTATATATACAGTACAGGCCAAAAGTTTGGACACCCCTCCTCATTCAATGCGTTTTCTTTATTTTCATGACTATTTCCATTG
>JAOTRJ010000045.1:17206676-17218691 GCA_028564905.1 Leptodoras praelongus | reverse complement strand
ATCCAAAATGGCCAACTTCAAAATGGCCGCCATGGTCAACACCCATCTTGAAAAGTTTTCCCCCTCCCATATACTAACGCGCCACAAACAGGAAGTTGATATCACCAACCATTTTCATTTTATTTAGGCGTATCCATATAAATGGCCCACCCTGTACTTATTTGTTTACTGTTGTCGTAAGAATCAAATTTATATCCCAGAGGACGCAGTGGTAATCGTTATATCAAATATCAAATATTTTTGTCCTAAGAACTCAAATCACATCGTAGCAACTTTAGAGTATCGTCAAAAACCACACCATCTCATGGCTGATTATTTAGAAGAGCGCACCACACGGAGCTCTATTCCTGATCTATTCTCACGTCAGCGCTGAGCTGAGAAACTTCCAGCACCCGGACGGTATCCGCTCGTCCGCGGCTGCTTTCTGTTCGCGACGGGAATGAGAGAGAGGCTGAGAAAGTGGCAGAATTATAATACGGTCGGGGGTGGAGAAGTATCCACCGTATGATGCAACAACCAGGTTTCTAGTACATCACATCAGTTATATCACTATATCTGCTTAAATCCAACTGTTCGCTTTAGGGGAACGGCTACGGCGCTTTTTAACGATCCCGTCTCTAATCGTGTTCCACGCCTTTAAAAAAGGAGCTTCGTCAGCTGTGCAACTTTGACCCGTCGAGTTGTCGGCGCCGCGAAGCACGGACGCTTCGTCGGTGGAAAAATACCTGCACCTCGAGAGACTTCGGCGGTCACGCCGATAAAACGACTGGAGAGGAAGATCAATTCGAGGAGAAGATCAAGTCAGTGTCCAACGGCTCCGCCATTTAGGAAGCATAAAAAACAGCTAAGTCGAAGAAATGACAAGAGCAGCGAAAGCTATTTCAATCAATTTACAACAGTCTCTCGCACACACAGACACTCACACACACACTGCACACACACACACACACACACACATACACACTGCACACATATGCAGCTGTGGACTCTGGAAATTGGATCACGGCGTGTCAACAGCAGAGATGTGTCGACGCTCTCGCATACAGATGCGATCATAAATGGATCGTCGGCATGCGGCTCCATGCGAGAGTGTCGCCCTTTGCGCCCACGCGCACACTCACACACTCCTACACGCTCCGCTCTCTCGGCGTTACGCTCGGCTCAGCTTCCTCGCCGCATTAAAAAGCTCATTAGCGGGCCAATTAAAGCTGCTGCTCTCCCTTAGTTTCTCCTCCATCTCCCTTATTAGGCTCGCTACATCTGCGTGGCTGAGGTCTCCGGCACCACCGCTCAAGGAACAAGCGTGTGAAAAGGAACGCAAAAGAAAATCGCGCCGAGCCCCTCCACCTGTTTTTGTGAAACTTTGTTCTAAGAAAGCATAAAAAAGGCCAAAAAAAAAAAAAATCAATCAATATATAAATAAATAACACATACCCTTAAATGAATATCTATTTTTCTTTAGAAATGTAAATAAATAAAAAAATATATTTTTTTAAAAATGTAAAAGAAATGTAAAATTCATTTCTTTATATGATTACAAATTTTTGTAATATTTAATTTATTATTATAAGTATTCTAATAATTCTGTACATGTTGTTTAACAGAAAGAAATGCATTAGAACTACAAGTATATTTATATTTTAATTTAATTTTAAATGAAAACCACAAAAATTATATATATATATATATATATATATATATTATTTTTTATATGTATATTTATATATTTATGTGTTATAATAAACTTATAATAAACATAAATTATAATAAACATTTATTTTTTCATATAAATGTTTTTTACATTTTTATTATTTTATTAAGAATTTATTTTTTTTGGACATTTAAAAATTAGCATTAAAAAAAATTTTTATTTAATAAAATAATTTAATAAAATTTAATAAAATTTAATGAATAAAAATTAAATGATTAAAAAAAACATTTTTAAAAATAATGAAACTAAGGATATAAAGTTCTAACTAAAAATCTATCTATCTATCCATCCATTTATTTATATGATGGCGTAGCCAGTGTGTTTAGTGTGTTCAAGGACGCCTTCTTGCTACTTGTCATTATTTACCAGAAACTCTGTTTGCTATTTTTTCAGAAGCGCATTAAACGGATGGAGTATTCAGAAGGAGAGCCTTTCGGAGGATCAGGGACGGATCAGCACCGCTTGTTGTGACAGGGTATGGCTTGGATGAGAGGCACTCTGGGGGGTAAATGATGATTGACATAGTGAGTCATGGGGCAGAGCTCGGCTTGTCATACACACACACACACACACACACTCACACACTGCTCATCGGCTGACACTGTGTTCGCTGTACTCTTTGGTTACACACTGTGCACAGTAAGTATTATGAAACCGTGATCAAGCACTAACTCTTTAGCGGTTACCATAAAACCCTGTATATACGCGCACGCGCCTTGACCAGGCATCATTTCCTCCTCTCTCGGCGTGTTTCTCAGAGACTCCTCCATTTGGTGTCCTGATGTTACCTCAAGAAGTTTTCACTAAACTGACAACTACACAGGAGTCTCCTGGATCCGGAACGTTCTTCGGATATGGCTAAGCTTTGCTCATGCGTGGATTGTGTAACTCATTACTTTGTGAAAATCGCTTTTCACGTCTTCAAACAAATTCACAACAGCGCGACTCGACGCACGACGGATTCATTAATAAACGGATACGTGCTCTTTTTAATGGAAACGAGTGGATTGACACTAAAGCAGCTAATTATTTTTTAATTACTGCGGCGATATTTTACAATAGGTGCTTCGTCGTACAGAGAAATGCACACTCAGTGCAGGGAAAAAAGAAATCGAATCTGACATCAATCGGACGCACTCCTTATTAAAGACTTTTGACCTTCAGCGACAAATTAAATACAGAGCAGCGTTACATAAAGTGTAAGCGTTATGACTAATCAGCTTTGTGAGTACAGACACTGAAATAATTCACACACACACACACTTACCCTGAGTGTGCGGAGGTGAGTGTTTTGAGGCTGGCGGCGTTGCGCAGCAGCTTGTCCAGCGTGCTAACGATGTGGGCGAAGCGTGGCCGCGCGTTACGCTCCTTCAGCCAGCACTCGAGCATCAGTTGATGAAGAACAGCCGGGCAGTCCATGGGTGGAGGAAGCCTGTAGTCCTGCTCCACTGCGTTCATCACCTGTGACAAGAACAAGAAGAAGGTCATGCTGGTGTCCGAGTCCAGCGTAATATTTTGTCAGCACAGAATTTAAAAGAAGTCAAATCCTACCAGCTCGTAACGCCACTGCACTTTCACTGCGCTTCACTTTACTGAATATGATCCACATATTTTTATATTGCTGTATTAAATATAATGATTATATTTTCTTATATTATATTTCTTATATTTTCTTATATATGTTGTGTGTCAAGTCAAGTGTGCATATCACCCCATTGTCCTGCTTTTGGTTCCCAGAAAGAGTCGATTCACTGAGTCGATTCACTGAGTCGATTCTAGAGCTTCAGAGTCGACTCCTCCCAACAAAAATGATTCAAGTGTTTCAGTTTCATGGACATCCTGAATATATTGGATATTTTGAAAGGCAGGAAAGAGCCTCTCTCAGTGATGCAGACCATCGGCTCATTGGTAACCCTAAGGTTTAGGTCCAAAAATGTCTGCGGAATCGATTTAAATAGGTAGATTCACTGAGTCAATTCACTGAGTTGATTCACTGAGTCGATTACAAAAATTGGGAGTTGACTCCTTCCAACAAAAATGATTCAAATCAGCTCGTTGGTAACACTAAAGTGTATGTCCAAATATTTCTGAATATGATCCACATATTTTTATATTGTTGTATTAAATATAATGATTATATTTTCTTATATACGTTGTGTGTCGAGTCTGTGCATGTCACCCCATTGTCCTGCTTTTGGTTCCCAGAAAGAGTCGATTCACTGAGTCGATTCAAGAGCTTCGGAGCCGACTCCTCCCAACAAAAATGATTCAAGTGTTTCAGTTTGAGCAAAAATGTCTATGGAATCAGTTCAAATAGATAGATTCACTGAGCCGATTCCCTGAGTCGATTCCAAAGCCTGGATATATGAATATATCCTGAATATCTTAGATATTTTGAAAGGCAGATAAGAGCCTCTCTCAGTGATGCAGACCATCAGCTCATTAATAACCCTAAAGTGTGTGTCCAATAATGTCTGAGGAATCAGTTCAAATAGGTAGATTCACTGAGTCAATTCACTGAGTCGATTCCAAAGCTTGGGAGTTGACACCTCCCAACAAAAGTGATTCAAGTGTTTCAGTTAGATGAATATTTAGAATATATTAGATATTTTGAAATGCAGGTAAGGGCCTCTCCATCGGCTCATTGGAAACGCTAAAGTGTATGGCCAAAAATGTCTGCGGAATCAGTTTAAATAGGTAGATTCACTGACTCGATTCACAGAGTCGATTCCAAAGCTTGGGAGTTGACTCCTCCCAACAAAATTGATTCAGTTCGGCTCACTGGAAACGCTAAAGTGTATGTCTAAAAATGTCTGCGGAATCAAATAGGCAAATAGGTAGATTCACTGAGTCGATTCACTGAGTCGATTCCAAAGCTTGGGAATCGATTCCTCCAAAGAAAAATGATTCAAGTGTTTCAGTTGGATGGATATTTTGAAATGCAGGTAAGAGCATCTCTCAGTGATGCAGACCATCGGCTCATTGATAATCCTAAAGTGTATGTCCAAAAATGTCTGCGGAATCAGCTTAAATAGGTAGATTCACTGAGTCAATTCACAGAGTCGATTCCAAAGCTTGGGAGTTGACTCCTCCCAACAAAATTGATTCAATTCGGCTCATTGGAAACGCTAAAGTGTATGTCCAAAAATGTCTGCGGAATCAAAAAGGCAAATAGGTAGATTCACTGAGTCGATTCACTGAGTCAATTCCAAAGCTTGGGAATCGATTCCTCCAATGAAAAATGATTCAAGTGTTTCAGTTAGATGGACATTTTGAATCTATTGGATATTTTAGAAAGGCAGGTAAGAGCCTCTCTCAGTGATGCAGACCATCAGCTCATTGGTAACTCTGACGCATATGAGCAAAAATGTCTATTAGCTGAGTTGATTCACTGAGTCGATTCCAAAGCTTGGGAGTTGACTCCTCCCAACAAAAATGATTCAATTCGGCTCATTGGAAACGCTAAAGTGTATGTCCAAAAATGTCTGCGGAATCAAATAGGCAAATAGGTAGATTCATTGAGTCGATTCACTGAGTCGATTCCAAAGCTTGGGAATCGATTCCTCCAATGAAAAATGATACAAGTGTTTCAGTTAGATGGATATTTTGAATCTATTGGATATTTTAGAAAGGCAGGTAGGCACCTCTCTCAGTGATAAAGACTCTGACGCATATGAGCAAAAATGTCTGCGGAATCAGTTCCAATCGGTAGATTCACTGAGTCGATTCACTGAGTCGATTCACTGAGTCGATTCCAAAGCTTGGGAGTCGACACCTCCCAACAAAAATTATTCAAGTGTTTCAGTTAGATGGATATTTTGAAAGGCAGATAAGAGCCTCTCTCAGTGATGCAGACCATCGGCTCATTGAGAACCCTTAACTGTATGTCCAAAAATGCCTGCGGAATCGATTCCCATAGGTAGAGGATCCTGGGAATTTGTTATTTATGTTCTTTAAATATGACAACTCATTTTTATCATTATCAAAAAAATTCTATTTATTATTAAGTTCCTGTGTTTGACTGCTGAGTTAAATTGAACAGAAGCTTTATTTATAACTGTAAATAATGTTACATGTTTTTCTCAGAATGGCCCAAACGAACAGGCACAACCATTATATATTATTTAATATTTATTATTAATATATATTACTATAAATATTCACTTTTTAAAAATAGTTGGATTGTGTCCTATTTCCGCAGTTACAGAGCTGCGTGTCTGCGTGGCGTTTGTAAACCGCACAGCAGGTGAAGGTAAGAGAAACCTCATCTGATTGTTTCAGATCCTTCTGAAGGGTTAAAACGGTCGCGCCAAAGATGCCAACGCTGCTGATAATGAGCGATGGCTAGTCGAGGCCAGTTAGCGTTATGTAAATGAGACTGTGCTGACGGCTTCCCGGGAGATTCTGCTCCACTGGTTAGCCACGTTAGCGCTTTTGGGCGATGTGATAAAGAGACAGCGCATGCAGGTTTAATCCTCACTTGGCAGTGCCTGCAGAGCGACGCTCAAGTCTACATACACACTCCATCTGTAAGAGTGATAAGGCTGGCGAGTGCACTGTCTGTCTGTGTGTGTGTGTGTGTGTGTGTGTGCTGCAGTTTTTCTTGCTTACATCCTGGTTGCTCATGTCCCAGTAGGGCCGCTCTCCAAAGGACATCACCTCCCACATGACGATGCCGTAGCTCCACACGTCGCTGGCTGTGGTGAACTTGCGGAAGGCGATGGCCTCGGGGGCCGTCCAGCGGATCGGGATTTTTCCACCCTGCGTGTGGAGAGAGGAACACGCCCACGCGCCACATGAGCCGTTTGACGCCAACTTCAAACCCACCAGATGCCTAATTAGAGTAGAGCCTGAACGCTTTCTCGCGGGCTTCCCTTCTCACACTGCGCTCGCTGATTTGGCAGAAACCTGACTATGGCACAAGTGGCGAGGACAAAGACGCTACTCAGTAAACATCCTAATCACATGAAAATGTCATCCTAGCTCTGAATACTGCACCAAGCCTGAGCATTATGGTCTGTTACCTAAAGGAGGCGTGGCCTGTGCATTTCAGTTCTAGTGAAAGGGGGCATGGCCTGTGCATTTCACTACTAGTGAAGGAGGCGTGGCCTGTGCACTTCACTACTACTGAAGGAGGTGTGGTCTGTGCATTTCACTACTACTGAAGGAGGTGTGGTCTGCGCATTTCACTACTAGTGAAGGAGGTGTGGTCTGTGCATTTCACTACTAGTGAAGGAGGTGTGGTCTGCGCATTTCACTACTAGTGAAGGAGGTGTGGTCTGTGCATTTCACTACTAGTGAAGGAGGTGTGGTCTGTGCATTTCACTACTAGTGAAGGAGGTGTGGTCTGTACACTTCAGTACTAGTGAAGTAGGCGTGGTCTGTGCACTTCAGTTCTAGGTCTAGCCTAGTGAAAGAGGCGTGGCCTGTGTCTCTATCAGACCTAATGGAGCAGATGTGGCCTGTATATTCTTTAGTATATGTCAGTGCCAGTGAAGGAGGTGTGGCCTATGTGCCTGTTAGTTCTAAAGATGGAGGTGTGGCCTATATGTCCTAAAGAAGAAAGCAAGGCCTATGCCCATATTATTCTTAGTGAAGGAGAAACGATCTATGTGGCTGTAATTTCTGGGAATGTGGGCACGTCAGTGTGCCTGTCAGTCTCAGTGAAAGAGGCGTGACCTATGTGCCTGCCAATCCTAATGATGGAGGTTTACCCTATGTGTTCTTTACAAACAGTGAAGGAGGTGTGGCCTGTCTGTCCTAATGAAGAAGCTGTGGCCCCCTGCACCTATTAGTCTTAGTCTATGTGACTGTACGCTCTGATACTGGAGGCGTGGCCTATGTGCCTGTTAGGCCAAATGAAGGAGGTGTGCCTACACATCTGGTGTTGGTGAGAAATTTGTACAAATGATAATAAGCACAAACATATAAAATATATATAAATATATATCATACTGTAATATCATCGAAATGTATTCAGCTTGCTGCAATAAAGCTTTAATGATAAGTGACCTTTATTCCAGAAAGTTGCTACAAACACACACACACACACACACACACACTCACACACACACACACACACTCACCAGGGAGCTGGTGTAGGTCGGGTCGGACGAGTTCTCGTCCAGAAAGCGGGAGAGGCCAAAGTCAGAAACCTTGCACACCAGGTTGCTGTTAACGAGGACGTTGCGCGCTGCCAAGTCGCGGTGGACGTAGTTCATGTCGGAGAGGTACTTCATTCCGGCCGCGATGCCTCGCAGCATGCCGACGAGCTGCGTCACGGTGAAGCCGCCGTCATTGAGCTGCCACGGGAAGCACAAGATCGCGTGAGAGATGATATAGTAATGTTTTTAAAAGAAGAAAATCCGAAATAGTTGTACTGCTATAGACGTGTTACTACTATGTGCAGCGATGAAATGAATTCTCCTGCATATACACAGGCTTTTATTTTCTGCGCTAGTCTGCAGGTGTATCACGTCTATCGCCGCGTCGCCGCACGTTGTGCTCGGCTGCAAGATTCCAGAGATACTCCGGAATGCAGCGTTATCATTACGGTCTCAGCAGTGTTTACCGATGCATGACACCACCCCACTCCTGGCTAATCAGATTAACCTACGCCGCGGTTCTGCTCGACTGGCCTCGTGGCATTGTGTAATCCACTTCCAGATAACCGAGCGACATGGTAAGCAGGCTCCCAGCTAGAACGCCTCAGTTCTGCTAATCCTCGCATGCATAATGCAGCTGTCATTTCTGAAAAGTTTGGAGCTCGGGAAAATGCCAGCCGATAACGCGAACAAAAGAGGGAACCTCTGCGTCCCGACTGTCAAAGATCATTAGATCGGTAACGGCTTGCGCGTGCTGCTCTTCTGTCACGAGCTTGTTTTCCTGCCTTGCTGCAGATGATTCATGAAGTTTACATTGGTGGGCAGATAAAGAAGCATGCGTGTGTGTGTGTGTGTGTGTGTGGTGTTCTGAGGTAAGGATGGTACACTCAGTGCTGTTGGGAGATGACTTGAGAGACAGGCAGGCAGTCTCTTAAGTCCATGGTTGACTCATGTGCTGGATGGTCAGTGAGTGAAATCTTTGCTCAAAGACATTTATCCTCTTCGGTTCAGTAGCACCGAGCTGATCTGGAGTTCCTCCTGTCACGAGAAAACCCTGAAGTGGAACCGAGTTTGTAAGGTGACGTAAGGTTATGTCTGCATAAGATCTCCTGTCAACGCGCAAAAAAACCCCACAGCCCTGCCTGCCTGGCCGCGTAGACGGCGAATGAGAAACGCTAGAGAAAGTACAGTCTGAACTCACCCTGAGGAAGGAGTCCAACGCGCCGTTCTCCATGAACTCAGTAACTATCAGCACCGGACAGCTCCTGGTCAACACCCCCTCCAGGTGGATGACGTTGGGGTGGTCGAACTGGCCCATGATGCTCGCCTCGGCCAGAAAGTCGCGCCGCTGACGCTCCGTGTAGCCCGCTTTCAGAGTTTTGATGGCCACGGCAGCCTCCTTCCTGCCGGGCTGCTTTAGCCTCCCGCGACACACCTCTCCAAACTCCCCTGGAGGAAAGCACAGACAGAGGAGAGGTGGGGGGAAATGATTCGAGCTGAAGAGGAACACTTGTCATGATGGGTTATTAGATGAGATGAAAAGGGACGGGCATATCGGTCATGTAAGTAAGTACGTAACAGGAACCGAGAGAGAGTTTTTGAATGGATTTAATCAGCCGTGTACGGTAGCACTGCAGTATCAGATTTTAAATCATTCAAATCAAAAAGGTGAACCTCAGTGACTCTGGACGGATGATGGTGCCAGATTTGAGAATTAAAGAAACAAAACAAAAACAGGTAACCACTCTGTACAACCGTGGTGAGCAGAAATGCATCTCAGAATGCAGAAAATGTTAGGAGCTAGGACAGGATCAGGGTCTATTCTCGTCAGCTGAGAACAGGAAGTGAACATTAACTCACGTAGGGTCCGTGGGCGTGGCTTTCTTGGGTTGATTGGATAATTGCGCGTAATTTTTTTGGGGGGAGTTTGTCCCCGATTTTCTCCCTAATTTAGTCGTCTCCAATTCCCACCCGTCAGTGCTTCCCCCCATGTCACACGACGAACTGCCAGTCCGGGAGGGCGAAACATCGCATGCTTCCTCCGAAACACGTGACGCAAGCCGTCGCCACTTTTCGAACTGCTGCTCATGCAACTCGGAGGACAGCGCTCCCGCCCACCTCTTGTATGCATGAGCTCACAGACGCCCGTGATTGGACAATGTCGCTCTGATTGACATGGGGGAGAACGTATGCTGCCCCTCCCACCCTGAGAGCACGGCCGATCTTGCTCTCTGAGCTCCCGGCTACGGGCAGCTATAGCATCACCCGGATTCCAACTCGCGATCTCCTGGTTGTGTCATTTTGAATTTTCAAATAAGAAAAAATGAAGAATGCGAAGACGTTGTAGAGGCAGTGAGGAATTCTGGGCTTCTTTCTCTGTCGCTTACAGACGCCGCTCGACGCTTCATTCTTGCACTCGGTCATAAGTTTGTGTGGAAAAAGAAATAAATAAAAAAAAACCCAGCAGGTGCTCGGATTAGACGCCGGCGCGTTCGTGACACCCGATCTGTGGAGGAGGTGGGGCGTGAACTGACCGCTCTGTCTGGCGTGAAATGGCTTGTTTACCTGCTCCGATGACTTCCTCGATCTTCACGCAGGAGATGTCGATCTCGCGGGCGAACTCGTGCACCGCCTCGTTGGGGTCCTCGTAAGTGAAAGGGTCGATGTAGACTTTCACACCCGGCGACACTGCGAGACCGAACGGGAGGGATCGATAAACAGAGCGTTAGAAATGGTTTGTTACGTCTGCGTCTTCTCTACTGGATTTATGTGTTTCTGTTGGTTTGAGACGTTACGACGGCGCCTGGTTACCGCCGGCTTTGCTCACCGTACTGCTGCAGCTTCTCTGTGTACTCCAGCTCCGATCCCGTGCGCTGCCTCCTGAAACCAGACCAAAGGCGTTCACAGTGTGATCACGTACAACACTCGGCCCTAACAAGCGCGCCACGCCGCGCGGAACTGTCCGCCATTGATTTCACACCGCTGCACGGGAGTTCGGAATCGCCGGAACAATGAGCGTACTGGCTGGAGAGTGCCTGATTTTCCACCGCGGACATAATTGCAGCATTACACGGCTGAAGGGAGTCGAACTTGCGGTGCGTACCCCAAACCCTGCCCCGAATCCCTCCGCGCAGGAGGTCGGACTCTCCGCGGACAGGAAGCTTATGCGGATTCGATTCTTGGAACGCTCAAGTCATCTCATTAGACCTCTTTTGTTTTGCTAACTTTGCATTAGGAAGGCGAGAGAGAATGAAAGGGAGTGACCGAATACATCTCCTCCGCCGTCCCGACATCCCCCCCAACCCCCCAACCCCGACTTCCCCTCCTCCCGCATTGTTGGTTGTCGCCTAACAATAAAAGCCGCCTCTAATTAGCATCTCATCTCCAATGGAAATGGGCAGCGGAGAATAATGACATCAAGGCCACAGCAACGCACACACAGCGAACGCAGGAGGAAAAAAAAGAACGAGCAGAAAGAGAGGGGGAGCGGGAATGATTTGGGGGACAATTTGGGAAGAACTGCTAACACAGACTGCACTCTTTGCAAAGCGTAATCTCTGAAATCGGCATTCTTTGCCCTGACGATCGACAGCACTTCTGCAACATGGACGTTTTTTTTTTGTTTTTTTTTTGCACACGCTTTTAAAAAGAAGAATAAAAAAAAAAAAAAAAAAGACCAGACACTTACAAATATATTGCAAATTATAGGGTGGCTGTCTGAGACGCAGTCTGCATTTATTTCACTAGTTAGCGTTTTGAAAGAAAGAAAAAGCCAGGATAAGGGATTCTGATGGGTCTCTCTTACCTGAGGCAGAGAACAGCGATGACCACCGTGGCCACGACCACGACGAAGCCGGCCAGGGCCGAGCCGATGATGAGAGGCAGCTGGTCCTGCACCGAGCGCTCGGGATCGTCTGCGACACAGGAGGATACAGAAGCAAGGTCACATTTCTGAATGCAGGAAGAGACGCCAGACGCCCTCTTAATGCACTTTCACAACTGCACAGACATTCAAGATGCACTGTACTGAACACACACACACACATCCACACACACACACACACACACTTTTGTATCGTTTGATTTAAATGATTAAGAAATCAGTTACATATCTAAGCTGGGAATACAGTCCAGGCCAAAAGTCTGGACACACCTTCTCATTCAATGCGTTTTCTTTATTTTCATGACTATTTACATTGT
>JAOTRJ010000045.1:17054835-17068823 GCA_028564905.1 Leptodoras praelongus | reverse complement strand
CAGAGTTGCCGGCTGGGCACCGGCTCCCCCGTGACCCCATAACTGGGAATAAGCGGTATAGAAAATGACTGACTGACACATTGACACACAGACAAGCGTTCCAATCATTACAACTTTATTGAGGGACAGGTCAACAATGCAAAACAGTCAAAACTGACAATTTCTCTGCAACCGAATACAAAAAACAAACAAACAAACAAAAAAAAAAAAACCCTAAACAGAAAAGGATATACATTCCATAGTTTGAACAGTATAGGACATGAAACCATTTGTGTTTTACCTCCCGGCCACGCTCCCAGATAGATATTTCTCAGATAGCCTCCGATTTTGTCTTCTTTTCTACACCCGCAACGAATTCTGTTATGGACAGTTTGCTCAGAAGGACATGGCATACTGCATGCATGCATACCACAACATATGCAGCAACGGACAACAACATAACACTCTCCAATGAACTGCCTAGAGCAAGCAAGTGTGGCTATGCAAATTAAAAAGGGAAAAATATAATTTAAAAAATAGGACAAAATTCCTGCTTTATGATCTATCTAATCTGGCATTTTGATGCACAATTTCAATCCCTGGCCATGAAAATAAATCAGTGCACGAAATCAACAATCATCATCATCATGGAACAGTTTTCAACAGCAATGTGAAAACGCTGATAAGCATCAACATTTTGCCCTGAACGTCACATTTCACTCAAGCACAGATTTCCTCATGGTGTCATTTATTTTATTTTTTTTTACCTTATAACTGGAGCCCTTGAACGGTCTATGTTCGGCAGAGGGACACAGTCAAACGACTCCTCCTTAGGGACAACCCTAGCTGAGGACCTGATTCTACGAACTACGCCTGCAGCGTCTTCAACACTGTGAGCGAGAATGAAGGCAGCATTTTTGTATTAACGCCACAACAGGACAGAGTTTAAACCATGTCAGCATACATACAACGAGTAGCAGTGGAGAAACAGCAGTCAGAATTGCCATATCAAATCTTTCTGGTAAGATTTTAAAAAATATGTATGTATATATATATATATATCCAACTGTATGCAGCATTGGTAAAGACAAGGAATACAGTCTAGAGCGCCATCGATTGCAGTATGGATATATGCATTGATTATATATAGCAGACAGCATTTCATTCAGATACAGAAATCCTAAATGCATTCTGCATATTTATGCCATTTGGGAGAAAGAAATATATATATTTTTTTAAATCACATTGCCAATGCAGTTAATACAACATCGGGCCTTTTTTCAACATTTTTCCTGGAGTCACAGGTCAAACAATTTTGTCTTAGGTTAAGCTTACCTGTGTTACCGCAGCAGAACCTAAGGGGCAGCAGCAACGATGACGACGCTGCGCATCGTGCCGCCGTTCTACATCGGGTTATTTTATAGAAATGTATGTATATATGAACGTATATATATATATAATCGAGAGAAATCGGACAGGCAAAAAAATTAGGACAGCCTGGTACATGAAATGGGAAAGTCTGCCAACATCCATCCGAACAAGACATCCTGCATTATTGTTTTGTGTTTTTTCTTTCTTTTTTTGGGGTCTGAATGTTGCGTGGTTTGTTAACTTGGTTAAAACAAAATGTAACGGCAATTAACAAGAAAAAAAAACAAAAAAAAAAAAACACAAAACAACCAATGTAATACAACTTAACCAACGATAATACACTGGAAACTAGCTGAACATTTCCTATATTCAGGGATGGACAAATCAGAAGCCCGGACTCTCATGTAAATCTGTGTGTGTGGTGAAGTGAGAGAGAGGGAGGGAGGGAGGTGGGGGTTATCAGTTACAGTAACAGGTTTGTAGCCAGATACAGAAAAAAAACCCCTACACGTTTACCGACTTTCTCAAAGTTTACGCTTTGTGGCGCCCCTGCGTCCCGTCACGGTCTGCTTCGCTGCACGCATCGCCGCAGGTAAAGATCATTTATTTTTATTAATTTTTTTACTGCACAGGATGTATAGAATCATTTCAGCATTTACGATACGCCCATAACGAAAAAAGGAGCTGCGTGTGCACAGCTGCGATAAGCAAATATTTGTGCGCCGTGCTAGAACAGACGTATATATACACGTACGCCCGGGATCAGAGACCAGGCTTCAAGCCTGTTCAATTTAGATTTTCGGCTTCCCTGCGATTTGTTCACCCCTGATTTCTGATACAAAAACATTTCTTCATGTCCTGCCCTGACCACACAGCATCAAATTTCACAGTTCATTTCAATATGTAAGAGAAAAATGGATAGCGCATCATTTTAAAGGATTAATACAGCTAGATTCAAAACTTACACAGTCTAAGGGTAAGGTCACAGGCTCGATAGAGAGACAGAGAGAGAGACTTCAGCATTTTAGACATCAGTCCAGAAAAATTTTTTTTACAAGCCTAGACATACTTACCCCCAAAAAAACATAGTGACATTGAGATTCAGGGTACAGTTCAACTTTATGTACTATACTTGGTCAAAAAACAAACAATGCATTCATAGAGCAGAAACCGGGGCTGGCATTTTTTTGGGGGGGGGGGGGGTTTGTACTTACGGAGGGCTCATTTCAGTGGTGTGGCAACAGCATGGCCTCCTCAGCCCTAAAAACACACACCTACAAGTCTACGCCAAAACAGGTTGGGCAGAATATTTATATATATGTATATACATGGCCACATTGTTGGAAACATTTGCCAGAAACATATGCATTTAAGATTCAGGGTCAAGGGGCATCGCGGTATAATACATACAACAATATAATACAAAAACACCTCACCTGGACTGGGAGGGGGGGAAAAACAGCATACTGACAAAAAAAAGCAGCTTGCAGTCATATCACATTGCTTTATGACATATTGGCTTACCGCTGTTCTACACTGGGGCTGTGAGGGGGGAAAAGCGTCTCATATTACATGAGCAACAACAAAAAGTCACAGCATGGCTCGCATACCTCACGCTACCTTCCCTCAGATACACCTGTCTACACCTACTGCCAGAAAACCAGACTACATCCTGTCACGTCATATCCAATACGCCAGGAAATATCAACAATAATAACAATAATAATAGAGCTGTATAGACAGTTGGAGAGAAGTAAAGAGCGTCATTTCAGACAGAGTGAGAGACATTAACGTCTGTGGATCGTTCCCCCGTCTCACCCACCCCCGTGTCTGTCCGATTCCATCCCTTAAACTGTATTTGTAAAAAAACCAAAAAAAAAAAAAACCGAACACAGTATATCCAGACAAAACAACCAAAAGCAACCTTGCCCACTTTTTTCTTTTCTTTTTTTTTTTTTTTTAACCGTCCCCCACTTACCAACACAGGAGGTTTCATTATGTTTTATTGCAAAACACAACAGGCATTTTTAAAACTGAGAGCATTTACATGGTAAAGAGAGAGAGAGAGAGAGAGAGAGAGAGAGAGAGAGAGAGAGAGAGATAGAGAGAGCACTAGAGTACTTATCATTTAGACATGAGTTCTGAACTACATTATGAGATACAGGAGCTGGAATGATCAATATTACCGCACTAAAAACAGTTCATTTTATACAAGAGAGGAAAACATTACAAAAAACAAATAGGCAAAAAAAAAAAAAAAAAAAAAAATTCTCAATCCGGAGAACATTTTGCAATCTAGTTTTAAACGCAAACCAAGGAAATTACGATCTTCATCAAGGCGTCTGCATCCAAACATTTAACAAAGGATTTTTTCGACAAGGTAGCATTTACTTTATGTCCGCTTCACATTACTGGCCCTGTGCAGAAGAAATACATAAGAAATACACAACGTGTTAAGAGCAGAAACATTGACTCGCTACCCCGCCCCCAACCCATAACCTAATTACAGAGATAAAGACGCCTGTGGAAGGGGGGGGAAGAAAAAAAGAAAAAGAAGAGCTTGGTTAAGTCTCGTGTCGCTGGGTTGCCTGGATGCCTGATGAAGCTGTGGAGGAAGGTGTTATAGAGAGAGAGAGATACAGGAAGAGGGAGAACGAGGAACACACACACAGAGCACGAATGACTGTAATACGACAGGGATATGATGCTATTAGGAGTGTACCTGCTGGGCCGGTGGGGCTGCTCCCATGGGCTGAGAGGCGCCCTGGCCGTAGTAGGCCGCTTGCTGGCGGTAATATTCAGCCCATGCGGCGCTGTAGTCCGGCTGGCCTCCGGGTTGAGACGAACTCGCCCCGGCTGCCTGAGGCGCTGCCTGACCTGTAACACGAGACGAACATGCTTAATTATCATCATCCAGAGAGGAGTCCAATAGCTTCAAATTACAATGAATGAAACGCACTAATACACAAACGCATTAACAGAAAAACGTTTTTGTTTTGTTGCACAAGACATGTCAGACGGCTGTGTTTTTAGTAGAACCCGACAGGGATAAAGGTGAACGTTCCGTATCTTTCCGTTCATTAAACGTGGATTTATCACGAAACAAAAAGATCTGTAAGCGGGGGAACGACCCCGTCCGCGCTGCCTCCAAGCGGCGGGGCAGAAACCCGCTATCTTGCTCTGGGGCAGCCGTATTTACAGCAGCTCTACCGTAGAGGACTGTAACAGAGCGGAGCTGCCCGCATGCTGGACCGACCAAGAGCAAGCACTCCAACCCGAGATCCCTCACCTTGTTTCTTATAGTACTCCTCCCACGCTTTGGTGTAATCCTGTGGCTGCTGGCCTTGTTGACCTGAGGAACAAAAAAAAAATAAACATTTCTTACTGTATTAGAATCACGTCATAAAGAAAGGAACATGGCTTAAACTCAACGAGACAACGTGCTAAGAGTTCTCTTGCTTTGTGTAGTCGGGGTTAACATTTTTTCTGGACAATAACACCACATTGATATGTAGCCAGGCATCTCATATGAAGTTAGAACTGATGTTTAAGAATAAATCCATATTTTATTAAGCCCAGCTGCCACGTTAAAGGCTTCTCTGATGTAGCTAAAGGTAAGTGGACGGCTGTTTAATTGCCCGATTGGATTTGTAATTAAGCATCAGATTAAATGCCAGCAACATTAACACAGAGGATCAAATTTAGTCGCGCGTGTATATTACACTCCAGAAAACATGGCAACCTGCCTGAGGAGAGAATCTTAAAACTCTTGAGTCTGAACAGCACAAGTTAAGTGTAAGAACGACAACCTGACACACTTTGCTAATTAAAATCCAGCCGGGAGAACACTCTGCTTGCTGTTCACGTCCCTGCTGCTGTTGTTTAGCTTGAGGATTCAAAATGGAGTGGGGGAGAGAGGTGGGGAAATAATATCTAAAACTACAATTTACCCATTTTCTTGTAATATTCTTCCCAGGCCTTGGTGTAATCTGTCTGTCCGCTCTGACCTGGAGCCTGCGGGTCACCTGTTAAAAACGGTGCAAACTAATTGAGAACCGTCATGCAGAAAGCCTGCGCTTGACCCAAAAATAAACTAGAAGGGAAATTAACTAGACAATGATGCTTGCTACGCTGCAGATGCTGTAGTCTTTGGACTTGCTCTCTGACCTATGTTATGTAGAATATGTGGGTGTTGAATGGCTGTGAAAATGAGGGTTACCTTGACCGTTGGCGGGGGCGGTGCCCGGGGCAGCGGCGTTGGTGGGCGTCATGGGAGCCTGAGGCTGCTGCTGGTACTGGGCGTAATACGCAGCCCACGCTGCTGCGTTAGCGTCTGCCGCGGCTTTATCTGTACAGCATAAAGTCAGAAACCGATCGTTATCCCATTCTACAAGCTTCAAACAAGCAATAACAGCAAGACAAACACAAAAAAGCAACTTACTGGGATCGGGCTGGCCCTGCTGCCAGTGAGGATAGCCGTTACCCCAGCCCTGAGGTTGGTATGGCCCTGGAGGACCACTGTAAACAATGAAAGAAAAAAATATATATATACACACATATACACATATCCCTCATATCCCTAAACCATACTGCCTGAAGCTCTTACTGTGGTCCAGGAGGTCCTTGGTTGTAAGGTCCAGGGTTGTAAGGTCCCATAGGTGCAGGAGGTCCAGGAGGGCCGGGCGGACCGTGTGGTGCGGGGCCTCCATGTGGCCCTGGAGGTCCATGAGGTCCACCCATAGGGCTGACGGGACCCTGAGCATGTGTACAAAAATCCATTTGTTAAATACGAGATGAAAAACTCCGATACACATTTTTAAAACCTGATTTTCACTCACCCCGATCTTCTCCTCCACGAGCTGTCTGGCGTAGTCGATCTGCTGCGGCGTCCCACGCACCGTGAACATCTTGATGTTGGGGTCGGCGTTGGGAGGAGGGTTCCTCTGCAACTCTATTCTCGCTCCGGACTGCTGGCTTATGCTTTTAATAGTCTCACCTCCTGCAGATGGATGGAACAAATGCGGTGATGGTTTACAAAAGTAGCAGGTACAAGTTATTTGCATTATCCTTAGCTCTATAAGCCAATGAGCTACATTGAGTACTTTAGATTTTAACTGCCACTAAAAGAAGACTGACCTTTTCCAATAATAAGGCCGGTCTTAATGGTGGGAACAGTGAAGGAGAATTCCTGCAGACCCCCTGGTGGGCCCATGTTCCAGTTACCGAAGCCACGACCTCTGCCCCTGCCCCCAGGTCCAGGTGGACCGCCAGCCTGCACGCTGCGTAACAGGTCTGTAATGATGCTTGCTGCGTGCTGCGCCCGATCAGGGGGTCCCATAATCTGAGCAATCCGGTCTGGTGTGGTGCCATCATCTGAGAAGACAGATCAGAGGAATTAATAAAATATGCCACCCAATACCATACATGTAGCTATGTTTAACACTAATAAGCCATACATTAAATCTACAACAAACCTGGTTTAAACTGAATCTTAACACCGGTATCGTTCTGAATCTTCTTGATCATTTCGCCGCTCCTGCCGATCACAATCCCCACTGCGAATCGCGGCACGGGAACCTTAAAAAACAGCAAAAAGTTCAGCAAACAAAGGCGCGGTGTCGTAAAGGTTGGCGTAAATATATAATCAGATCTTCAACAGCATAACTTACATCCAAACCTTCTCCTCCACAATTTACATCCAAACCTTCACCTCCCCCGATACGGGATCCGTATTCGCCCCTCTGCTCGCGGAAACCCTGATCTCTGATCAGGTCCATCACCATGTCTTTAGCTTGCTGGAAGTAAAACATTCGTTTAAACGGATTTACCCTGAGACGTTCGGACCGGCTTTAACTCTGTGTAGTGAACGTACCTGAACTTTAAAAGGGTCTCCGGAAATCCTAAGCGGTTTGTCCACCCCTGTGTTCTGAGGCCCGTCCTGAATCATTACCATCTTTACTCCGGCTCGTTCCTGTAGTTCAGAAGCCAGATGTGTGTCAATAAAAAAAATTATAAAATAAACAAATCCGCTTAATATATTTAATAAAAGAAAGAAAGTTGCTGATTGGGTAATTTCACTAACCTGCAACTGTTTGATCGTCTCTCCTCCCTTTCCGATGACGAGGCCCGCTTTGGACGCTGGAATCATAATTTCTTGAACCGACATTCCAGGCCCGTCGTTGTGATGAAACGGATTCGGTCTGCCCTTTTCTACAATCTCCGACAGTAACCTCTTTGCTGTTCTGTTAACAAAGACAGAAAAAAAATTCTCATTCGTCACACCATGGTGCGTCAACTTGCGTATATCGCCTAGGGTCCGTAAACACACTCACAGGATGGAATCTGGAGATCCTGTTAACGTCACAGAGCGGTCAGGCATGCCACCGCTGTCTGGAAAGAAAAAAAATGGAAGATAACGTTTGAATGCTTACAGAGGTTGTCAAAAAAAAAAAAAGATTGATTATCGATTATCTGGTCATTCACCTGGAGCGATCTGTATCTTGCATCCTGATTCTTGCTGTATCCTTGAAATCTGCTCTCCTCCTCTTCCGATAACTAGTTAACACACACAACAATTATATTTCCGTAAACCTTAATATATATATATATATATATAAAAAATAAATAAACCAGAAATCCCTGAACCTTTATAAAATATTTACTTACTAAAGCCAACCATGCCATCTGGAACCTTGAATTCTTCAGAAGTAGGCCTGGGTGAAGAAATAAGATGTTCGTGATAAGATTACAAAATCAGAGAAGTGTGAACACTATTCTAAAGGCCAATGTTCATATATATATATATATTTATTTTCACACGCACCTTGGAAGACCAGCCATTCCACCCATTGCAGCAAAAGCTGGAAGTATATTTAAAAAAAAGCAGGTTACATAATGTCTAATGCTCAGAGGCACAGTAAATAAATAAACAAACAAATACTTACGGTCACTTGCAACCTTCTTTGTTTCTGGCTGATCTGTAGCGATAGGTTGAGACATAGATGAGTTTATTAATAGTATATTTATTTATGATAGTTTATTATTTTCCTATGTACAGAGACTTTGGGGACATTATTATTTTACAGCATTAATACTGTATTATCATTTCCCCCAAAATGATTCAGAAGAGTCGGTACATCTCAAATGATTCTCTGAAAAAGATTCGGATGTTCAAATGATTCATTACTGCTCCGGATTCAGAATAAGACGAAGTGGGAACTTACCCGCGTCTTCCAAAGGTCTTTTCTGCCCTCCATATGCAAACTCGTTGGCAGCAGGAGGTGGATTTACTCCATCACCTCCGATTTTAGCTGCTATCTGAAAAACAAACACAAAAAGATCGATTCATGCAACACACAGCTAAAGGAGGGTGTCATGGCGCGAGTGTTAATAAGGCCCCAGTCTAAAAAATAATAATAATAATCAGCCCATGGCTAATTAAATAGCTAGATTTTTGTCATTTTTGACCATTTAAAGAAAAAAAAATGCATTCATTCAATTGGAGCCATTCATTTCCCCGTGCAACGCTAGCAATCTAGTTAGCTATACGTATAGCCAGCTAGCTAGCATAGCTTCAAAACTAAGTTTAGCATTACCGATAAATCTATTTGATGTAAACTTGAACTTTTTTTTTTTTTTTTTTTACCAAACACTTGTATTTGATTTATAAGCACTCCATCCACTAAAAACGAGACATCTGCAATAGCATACAACCTGCATTAAAAAGTCCTGGGCCTTAACCGTCTCCTTTGTTGCAACCCGCGACACTATTAGCAGGCCCGTCTATAATCGACTAGGGCCGCGTCCTGAATCCATAAACACTAGCTGTATCGTGGACTACACCCACGTATACGCGTAACACGTTTCAGGCCCTAGGTAGTGCACTTTCACATACAGCAGACCGCCATTTGGAACGTAGCCACAGAGTTATCCAGTGCAATTACAAAGAATCGCCATGTTTGTTTTTTAAAAACTGGAAATAGGTTTCAAGCTTTATGAGGCGAAGCGGTCTTACCTGTCTCGCCCGCTGTAGTGCATCTTTAAAAGCGTCGTTCATTCCTCCGCCGGCGTTTGAGGACGGCGGCGCCACACTCGTGTAATCAGCCATGTTTGAGGAGAAGCCGTGTGGGAGAATATGGCCGCGCGGCTCAGGCGACACACCGGAAAAATCTAACTGCGACACGAAGGCGGCCTCGCGCCGACAGGGGGCACAACCACTTCCGGTTGTGTGGGGGTGGGGCAGGATTAGCATGCTAATAGTCGTGAATATAGTTAGCATGAAACAGAAAAGTCGAATTAATGACAATTATCTAAAACCTTGAACACAATCCTGAGGAAAACCCCCTCTTAAAACCCCCAAAGTTGATATTTTTTCTATAAGAACACATCCTTGTGTGTTTTATATTCCTCATACACCACCTGGCACCAACAATTTCATTCTGTTTATACATTATACCTTTTTCATACGTTTATTTACCATAGTTACCATTAAAAGTTCACATCTGAGAGAAAAGTTCCTGTTATCACTTAGTTTACAGCAGTGATAATGGTACAGAGGTTGATTGTTATGACTTTATGACTATAAATCAAACTTGGTGGTGGTAGCATGGCCCAAAGGAGGAACCTGTTAAATATTTGAGCTGAATGCGTTAACTTTTGTATGTTAACCTGTCATAAAAACAAAAAAAAGGTTGGTTTTGGTGGAGGTCTGTGCTCTCAAAGTTCACTTCTAGTTATACAATAAGTTTTATCAGCCTTAGTTGACGTAGATCATCTGCATTGCAAGTCCCAGGGAACGACTTGCATTAATATTAAGCTGTCCAGTGAGTTCGTCTTGTCCATTTTTTTGGTGGGATTTTAGGTGACTGTTGTAGCAATCGGACAAAAAAATTCTCACACAGTCCGAACTTTGGATGTCTTTGGTTAAAATGGTGCTAAACTGGTGCTCGTCTCATACAAAGAGTTAATCAGAAAAATCTGGCTACATACAAGTAATGTACACCCAAACACATTTCTTCAAATAACAAAACACAAATCGTTCCACAAGGAGTTGCATACAATATTTCATACCTAATTTCTCTTTGTAATAGTCGTTCTCACAGATTAAACACTTTCCACTTTGCCTTTTATTGGCTCATAAATTTGACACTGTAGCAGCACAATCTTTGGACATTCATACAGAAAAATAATTTGATTAGACAAAATACATCCAAGTTCTTTCAGAATAAATATTTAGCATTCAGCTTAACAACTGAACCGGCGGTTTAGCTCACACCCTGGCAATAATATATGAGCAAGGGTGGAGCTTAGGTTAATTTTCCTCATCGTAAATCTGAGAGTGTGTAACTTCACCACGGCAATTTAAGAAACGTTAGTGCACTCAACACCGACTCGACTCGACTAGGACTCCTTGAGGATTTTTTTTTTTTGCTAAGTAGTGTGCTGAAATGAATAAACCAGACAGAAGCTAGTCAAGTTGCTTAACTTAAGCTCCACCCCTTTTTGACACAATGACAATCACGCGTCGATCGTTATTATAATTAGTTAAAATTTTCAATAAAAAAACAAAACAAACATCCAATAGTTACTGCAAACTTGATAATACAATACAGGTGCTAACAATAAGAGTCCTAAAAACCCAAATGTCTGGTTCACCCAATGGCACTCACTTCAAGAATAAAACCAGATACGTTTATAAATAATTCATGTAAATTCCAAGTGTGATCACTCTAAATAGATCGGCCAAAGTCCAAAACAATGCACTGATTTTAAGGACATGTTGTTCTTCCTCTTAAAGGATAGAGGAAATTGGGTATCGCTGGAGAGTTGCTCACTGCACCCAGGTCTCGGGTAGGCGCCGGACACTGATCAGGGCATCGTGCCGACGTAACCATTAGCTTTGGGGATGCAGTCAGAGCCCGGGTAGCTCAGAAGCAACTCGGCTCGGTAGTGCAGCAGGTGCAGTACGTCTTCCGCCAGAGTGTCCACGCTGGAAAAACGCACCTTCTCCAGGTCAAAGATGTCCTTTAGGAAGAGCAAGACCTGCTCCTGTGGGAACAGAGCCAACAGTTAAAAAGCATGATGTTGAAATTTGCTGTAGACCTAAAATACATTGGCTAAACCCCGCACCTTGAAGAAGCAGCAGAAGTCATTCAGGGAGCTTTTAGGCCCAAGGAAACCCCATGCCAACTCGGGGCTGATGTGCTCACAAACCATGTAGAAGTGAGCGATAAAGCCGTGCTGATCCTGAAAAAGCAAAAATTAATTCTTAATAAAGATACCAAACTGTCACCGACAGTAGCAGAGATCGCTGGTGCCTCTGGTGAGCACACATACGGCTAGCTTTGCTAATCTTCCAACAAAGCATGGAATGAAGTATGAAGCCAAGCACATAACACGTAAACCAAGGAACCAATTTCCCCACACTGACTGTAGTGCTTAATTCCTAGCCAGTTCGATTTAGAAGCTAGACAGCTAGCATGACTTGCATTAGCATTTAATGAACAGGTTGTCAGAAACGGTACCTTCACGTGTTGTCGCTTCTGCTTTAGGACAGACCAGCAGCTTGATGCCACCGCCTGCAGGGAGAAAAAAACCCAAAAAAACACATTAGCTAGCTGAGCTATTTGTTGAAATGCTGAAGGCGAACGCACGCAAATCTTTTTGACGTACAGTTTCTTTGAAGGCATCGTTAAGCCAGCGGTTGTTAACTACATTCATGATGGACATGGGCGGATTCTCCAGATCTTCAAAAGAATCCATTAATATGAAGTCGAGAACGATGTCGTAGAAGTTTAAGTGCCTGACCTATTGGGGTTTAAAAGAAATAAAACAAATTATTTCTAATTATTAAAACACTGAAACTGATTTTATTAGTCTTGTGAAACACGTCTTACCCCTCTCGCAGCTAGCTCCGCCTCAGTTTTCTCCCAGTGCTCCCCCTGCTCCAGGAAGCTAATCACTTCCTCGTAAACTTCTTCAAATCTCTTAGGGTTCTGCCAAGCCCAAAATTTATCCATAGCAGGTACAGAAGTACTGAACATCAATCAGAGTAATGGATTGAAATAAGCACTCACCTTCTGGGCTTTCACAATTATTGAAGACAAGATCGTTTTTCCTGTCTCTGCCAAAAACTTGCGAGTCGATATTTCTTGGAGAATGACCTTAAGAGAGCAGCAATTCATTACACACCGTGTGCATATGCGCCTCTTGAAAGCTACTCTGAACGGATTCATTAATTAAGTGTACCTGAAAAGCCTGGCGAATGCAATGCAGCTTGGCCAGGAAATCTGTCTCTCCAAGGCATTCAAGCATCTCGGTTCTTAATCAGAAGAAAGAAAAAAAATAAAAATAAAAGTAAAAATGTTATAGATCGTTAAAAAAAAAACAGTTGAATCTGTTAATCAATCTGAATAGCAGTTTATTAACTTCACTGATCACAATACATAGACACAATAGCATAGTATCCATACTTTATCATTTATAAAATCTTTACCAAATGCACTCGCATTCTCTAGTTTGCCTTTCGCATGTGAACAAAAAAGTCTCTCACATACCGAAAAAACGATCTCAAATTCCCACAAAATGTTCACTTTCATAAAAAAAAATGCTCTCACATTTCCACAAAGACCCTCATAATCCCAACATAGTATCATATTTAATCTTAAAACATTTACATTTACATTACATTTAAGGCATTTGGCAGACACCCTCATCCAGAGTGACTTACATTTATCTCATTTATACATCTGAGCAGTTGAGGGTTAGGGGCCTTGCTCAAGGGCCCAACAGGGGCAGCTTGGTGGTGCTGGGGCTTAAACCCCCAACCTTCTATTCACTAACCCAACACCTTATCCATTGAGCCACCCCTGCCTCATAGACACAATAACATATTATCCATACTTTATCATTTATAAAATCTTTACCAAATGCACTCGCATTCTCTAGTTTGCCTTTCGCATGTAAAACCTCACATTCCTATAAAAAGATGCTCTCATTTCCAATTAAAATGGTTCCCCCCTTCAAAAAACCTCTCATATTCCCCACAAAATGCTCTTACTTCCCACGAAATACAATAGCATTTTTGCAAAATGCATTTACATTCCCAAAAGGCACACTCACATTCACAAAAAACACACTCGCATTTACAAAAAAGTGCACAGATTCCACGAGAAAACCTTGCATTCCCAAAAAAAACGGCATCTTATACCTACAAAGTGTTCTTACTTTCATTTCCTCAAATGCTCTCGCATTCAAAGTGCACTTGCATTCGCAAAAAAAAAACAAAAACACTTTCATTTTCTTTAGAAACAATCTCGCATTAACAGATAACACACTCACATTTACACAACATGCTCACAGATTCACGCACTCGCATTCAAACAAAATGCTCTCACATTCCCACCGAACACTCTTGCATTGCTGGAGAGTGCTCTCACATTCACGTGTTTTACCTTTCGCACGGAAAACGCTATGAAGTAACTAACTAAAGCCAGCCTTTGTGTGTCAACGTGAGGAAAATGTTATATCACGTTCTGCGTCTGATGCGTTGGATGACTGCTTACCAACTCAAACTTAACCCTGACAAAACTGAACTCCTGTTCATTCCTGGTGACTCACTACCACACCATGACTTGACT
>JAOTRJ010000045.1:16336862-16349362 GCA_028564905.1 Leptodoras praelongus | reverse complement strand
AGACCAGAGAGCACAGTTCAAATGGACCCATGTGTCCAGGTCCAGGTTGAGGAGGCGAGCAGCACCGTCCGTCACCCCGTCACCCTCCTGATGGCAGAAGCAGCAGCGACGCCGGTCATGGAAAGACGAGCAAGGACGCAGAGACGAGTTCAGCTGAAGCAGGAGATCCTCCACTACCTTTTCTGGTCCTGGCGATACGATCTTCGGCACCACAATTTGCATCGTCCACTTGCGCCAACGCAGGCCTTTCCAGCGTTTTCCATGGTGCCAAGGCTTCTCGTCTGACTGGTTCTGGGAACGGGGCTTGAGCTTTACGGTTACTTTGAGATTCTGCCCTTCAGGAACATTCAGTTCCGCCTTGGGCTGAGATTTTAAAGGCTCAGGTGGACCAGGAGCAACATGGAGCGCAGGTCGACAGGGGGAAGGAGGCAAAGTCTTGGGCTGAAGCTGGGCCAAACAGTGGACATCTAAAGAGGACATGTTGTTGTTGTACTGGTGCGGTGCCTTGGATGGACTTCCGTTCACAGACGGGTCTGAATTCAGGGCCACAGACGCCTGGAGACAAAATATTTTCATATTTTAATATTCTGAAAATTGTCCACCTATACCTTCAGAGCGATTTAAATAAACATATCAAACAAATCATACGATTTATTTTAAGACTATTGCATTTAGTCACTAGCTTCTGAGATTAATTGTCAACCAAAATAGGAATGGAACAAACCTTGGGGTCAGCAGCGCCTTTGGACTGGGAAGACGAGTGCAGGATGAGACAGCTATGGCTGCAGAACACCAGATCTCCATCAGAGCCTGGGTGCGAGTCCTGTAGAGCAACCAGAGTGAAGAAATCCATCACACTCGCCGTTTCATACAGACATCAATGGTCATACCAGGGGAAGACAAACACTGAAATGCAACCACTGTCCCGCCGCCGCCATATAGAAGCTGCGACTTTGGTGTATATGGTTCTTAATCCGAGTGCTTTAATAAAAACCACTACAGCGTTTTATCCAAACTCACAATTCTTAAATTAGCGTGCTAATCACAACAATGTAAGAGAATCTCCTACCAGTGCTTTGCTTTGATGATCTTTGGGTTTCCTCACGCCACCCCCCAGGATGACCACTTTACAATGGCGGCACCACTGTGGCTTCGGGCCCGGGCTGCTCGAGCTGTCTCGGTACTGCTCTCTGCCTCTCACTGGACCTGCAAGCAACAACGTTATCAAATAAAGAGTGAGCGTGTCTCGGGCTCAGTGCAGGACGCGTACTGGTGTAAACCTGCCGTCTATTCCAGGTAGTTTGTGAGGTAGTTCCGAGTCCTGACTGTGGTTACAGATCGTTCTGATTAACGTGACTTCACGCGCTGTACCATAAACACGCTACATACATCAATATTTGACGTGATTTCGTATCGTCCTCGGGAGCAGAGGTCCTTACATACGGGCCCCTGGAAATGCCGGCATCCGTGACGCTCCGTTTTTAGTCCCGCAGGCCACAGAGACAGAGCAAATATCTGACAGATAAACGGCAGATAAACAGATTCAAGGAGGCCAGGATCGTTACTACGCTTCATTAGCTTCTGTAATCATTGAGCCATCAACGACTCTCTGTCACCACCTGATCCACACGGGGTGTTCAGACGGAGGAATAACGAGGCGCCCGTGTTAGCAAACATCGTTAAAGCGCATAATCGTCTGTGTGAATGATGATGGGAAAACAATTAGAGGCAGACTTCTGTCCCCCACTGTCCCCCCTCCGGTGATTCTAGTGAAAAGGATTTGAGAGCGACTCGCCTCATTGGCTTTCCCAGTTGGAAATACCGCGGGCTAAAAAAAAAAGAATAAAGTCTTTATGCAAATTTCATCAGTCAATACTGCGCAAACATTCAACCTGGGAATTTTTCTCTAACTCTTCCTTCAGAGAGTGAAGTGAAAAGCTGCTGATTTCAGTGTTGGCTTTCTGCCTGTAATTCCCTGCGGTTAATCAGAGAGACCCTACCAACCCGACTACAGACCTCGGCTGCACCATCAGGTACAGACCTTCTTCTTCTTGCTGATGTGAAATGCATCAGCCATGCCTTCAGCAATTTATGCCCTTTTTAAAAAAACATGAGAAAATCTGCACATCCACGCATGCAGTTACCAAGTTTATGTTCAGTTTCGCCTTTTCAAAGCTTTCACACATCTTCACCAAATAATACAAGCAACTGTGACCCGATCAACACGACTCACTTTTATTCAGGTGCTGATTCTGCTGATGGTGCACTCCTGCTTGCGAGTTCATCCGCTCTGCCCCGTAAGCCTGCACTGGACGTAGCTCAAGACCTTGCACCAAGGCCTTATGGGTACCCAGACTGCCGTGCGGCCACGGTCCACCACTCACTTCATAACTGCTAGGGATCTTCACCCGGATGAGGTCGGCGATGGCCGCTACCACTTCGGTGATGTTCTAAAAACGGCAAAAGAACACATGAATACGAGTCTGGTTTTTCACCCTCCCTCCTCTCATGTCCGTGCTTCCTCACCTCGGCGGCGGCAGGCTTCAGCGTGATGGCTATGGAGACGAGGCCAGGGCCGTTCTGCGGCGTTCCGAACGGAGAGCTGAAGAACATGGACGAGGGCTCGGTTTTAATCTCCCTCAGCTTCGTCTCAGTGCCTAAAGAGACGAGACGGAGAACAAGGTGTGGAGAAATGTCCAGATGACTGTTATGTTTGTGTTGTGTTGTAAAGTACAGGTAAATACCTTTCGCTCTGGATTTCGGGAACATGGGCATGACTGGAGAGAGTGACGGAGACGGAGGCTCTTGTTTGACCAGGGACAGATCCGGATAGCGGCTGATCTCCATGCCGACCACGCTCTCCGGAGACGAGGAGGGAACAAAACTGTCCGGCGTGTCCCGGTCCTCACAGTGCTCCTGTCCCCTGCACCAGAAAAACGGACTATATAAATTCCAGCCCATAAAATAACACTTTTTCTTTACTCGACTGATGGCCCTTTTCCGACGACACGGTGCTGGTGCCAAATCTGGAACCACCGCGTGTCAAATTCTAGCACCAGAAAGTCGTCAGCCTGGAAGTGAGAACTGGTAACAACTGGGGAATGGCTCCAGGACAACAATGTGAGCAAGTCCACAACTCTATACATCAGCATGATCACATCAGTGACCCAATGGAATAACAACTCCAACAAACTTCTGACTATATGACTATATGATGCATGCCATAATAATGTATTTACATTACATCCAGCACGCAAAATGAAAAAACAGACAGACAGATAAGATTTACCGGAGTTCTTCCTGGTTGTTGTGGGGGGGCGTGGGTAATGAAGCGGGTACGTCCACCGTCTTCGGGCCGTGAGCGAGAGCCTTGGCAAAGAGCTCCTCCTCGGTCTTAAAAGGTACGTGCAGCGGTCTCGAAGGAAGACTTTTGGTCACTATGTAGGTGAAAAGCAAACACATTTCATCCATGCGTTAAAAAAAAAAAAACAAAAAAAAAACTGTTGTAAGAGCATGGCCTGAAAATCGCTACTCCATTGCAGAGCTGGTGGTTTTCTGTGTTCAGTGTTTCTGAGCCTCACCATCATGGCTGCCCACAACAGCTGCTTTGCTGGACAGTTCCTCTGTGGTGGCGAAACCGTTAAGCAGCTTCTGGCGTGCCACGGGGGGAGGCGTAGGAGGCAGAGACGCCGGAGGTGTTGGAGGGTTACTCAGGTTGTTCTGCTGTTGTTGGAAGAACGAACAGAAAAACACAATGAGCCGGGCTCAGTGAACTCTAACGGGATATAAAAACACTGGTTCTGATCATCGCTTCTCGGACGTACTTTGTAAATGAGCTGGGAGTAATAATCCGACATGCCGTCCAATGAGGCACTTCCAAAAGTGCCTGAAAGACGGCTTTCGCCGTCAAGCTGCCCGCTACCGTAGGGCACGAAATGGGCAAAATTTACACCGACCAGAGGCTCCATCAGGGGCAAGAGAGAGAGCTGCTGCTGCTGATGGCAGATGCAGACAGACAGAGAGAGAGAGAGACAGAGAGAGAGAGGGAGGAAAAAAGCAAAGAGAAGATGTGAGTTTCAGAAATTAGAAACGATTAGGAGCCTAGAGAGATGGGCTCTCGAGGTTATATGACAGTTTAATTAACAGCGAGCCCTGATGTCTTGATATCTACTGATGTAACATCTTAAGACAGGGTTTGTTTGTCAGTGCTAGCATTGTTACAAGTCTCTTTACATGCCGTGTGAATGGCAAATTGTTAATGTAGAGTTTCCCCTGGTTTAATGGGGGATCTCACTGAAATCAGAAATGCATATGAAATGATGGATCACTCAGCAATCATCTGACTGGTTAAGCAAAAGGCACTGGAGTTCAGCACTGTGACAAAAAAAGGTGACGCTTTATATACTGGTCGCACTCATGTACGGGTTATGTGTTAAGTAATTTACGTAGTTATGCAATTCCCAACACGCCTGACTGGGGTCTTGATTTTGAGGACAGGGACACCGTGAACCTTGGACTGCAAGACTGGACATTCTAATCTATATTAGTGTTTAAGTAGGTAAGAGATATTCCATTTGTCGTACCTGTTTCAGGTTAGTCATCACTGGTTCAGTGCAGGGATACATGGCTTGTCTTTCATCCTCCTCCTTCTTCCTCTTTTTGGAGCGAGGAGCTGGACGTTCTCCACTCTTTGCAGTACGCTTGGTCCTTTGCTTTTTCTTGTCTTCTGACATCAAGGGGCTGCTGAAATCAGGGTTAAACGAGAGCTGGCTGTCTGAGAAGGTCTGTGTGGAAGACAAATAAAAAGCATGTGAACTCATGAAACTGATGGAACAGACTTTAGCCAAGAGGAGAAAGACAGTCAAGCCAATCTTTACCCCGCTGCTGTCTATGGAGCTCTGTCTCAGGAGATCCTTGCTGTCTGCTGAGGTTTCCTCCTCTGATCTCATGCTGTCCTCAGACTTCTGGTGGGGTAATGGGGGAGGAGGTGTCTTCTTGTTCTTCAGGAGATGTTTCAGAAGCTCGTTCCCACCTTCTCCCTTTGAGCCACTTGCTGGACTTTGGCCTGTGGGATGTGGCGACATGCCTTCCTTGTCCCCTTCCACTTTTACTCTGCCCATACCCATGTTCATGTCGGCACCTTTTGGACCATGGCAGTCAGTGGTTTCAATCCTTTCCAATTTGATGTTAGTGAGAATCTTGTCCTGTATGTCCTGCTGGCCTATGGTTACATCAGAAGCTCCGCAGTAGCTTCCTTCGGAAAGCTGTCGTTCCAGCTCTGAGTGGTGCTGGCTGCTCTGAGAGCCTGGGGTGGAGGAGCCAGGGTGGGAGGTCTCACACAGCTCCTGCTCTCCGAAGAGCAAAGGATTCCTGGTGGGTGTGGATGAAGTATCTGATACACACGGTGTTAATGGAGCAGTTAGGTCAGAGTGTGGTGTAGATGGTGCCCTTAAAGACTCAGAGTCCTCATCATTCTTCTTCTTGCGGTTCCGTTTTTTCTTTACCTTTTCATCTGGGATGATGTTTGAATAAAGCTGAATCAGGGATGGACCAGATCCGGGAAAGTTTGGTGGAAGATTTGTTGATTCTATGCCAAAAGGGTGACCCTGACCTGGATTCTGTTGTAGCATATTTGGTCCAGGGAATCTTGGTGGTCTGGGCTGCCCCAGAACAAACTGAGGTCCACGTGGTACCTGGTTATCTGGCCCAAAACCTGGCCTAACTTCCTGAGGGAAGGGGCCATTTCCCATCATGGGTCCAGAAGTAGGGGCTCCAATTCCTGGTTGCTGGGGAAATCCTGGTCCTTGCATTTGCTGCTGAGCTCTGTGCTGTTGCATGAAGTCCTGAGGCAAATTCTGGTTAAAGAAAGGCATCTGGCTAAGGAGGCCTTGCTGCTGTTGCTGCTGCTCAAACTCCATGCGTTGTTTCATGCGCTGTCTCTCCACCTCCTTCATCAGCTGCACCCTCTGCCTCTCCTGCTGCTCCCGAAGTCTCTCTTTTCTCTCTCGCTCCTGGAAGCCTTCACTGAATGGATTGGTGTCATCAAAATTCACATGAGGAGATTCGCCCCCGACTTGCCCCTGACCAGGCCTGACTAATGTTTGTTGAGGAGCAGGGCCTTGCATCATCTGGGTAGGCATTACACCTGGCATCTGAGGTCCAACAGGGCCTGGAGCTCCAGGACGCCAGCCTGGCATATTTGCCTGGTTAGGATGCATCTGCATGGCTGGACCCATAACAGGTTGGTTCACAGGGCCAGTTGGCATCATGCCTGGATGACTTTGCATTGGCAACATACCAGGCATCATCTGAGGCTGCAAGGCACCCTGCTGCTGTTTGACCCTGTATTCTTCTATCAACTCCGCATGCTCTTTCTGTTGTTTCCGAATCTGATATATGGAAAACAAGACACCAGTTGCTAAACAACCATACATCTTTTTCTAAGGTACCATTGATTTTAAAAAAGAACATGCATCTATGTCACCTGTTCAAGCTGTTTCTGAACCACCCCCTGCTGCTCTGTGACATGTTTCAGTTGCTCAGCATCCTCCTCTGGAAACTCCCTACCAGCTTTCTTAGCTGTTCTCTGCTTAGCCGACAAGGCCTTCTTTGACTTTCTGTGAGCCCCAATCTGCTCCTCAAGAAACTTCTGCTGCATCTGAAGAAGCTTTTGGGTCTCCCGAAGCCAGTCTTCATACTGTATCTTCTGTGCTTCGTCTTAGAAAGAAAGAGCAAAATCAAGCTGAATAAATGTGACTGAACATGTAGCCATTAGCAAGGAGATCACATTGTGAAAAGCACTTACTGGTGAATCCTTGACCAAAACTGGGAGGACTGGGTCTAGTCATGTACGGAGCCAGTTTGCCATCCTAAATAAATCGAGTCCTTGTTAGTATGAATGAGTTTTTGCATCATTTTGGAAAATGGGAATGAAAATGAATTTCATACCTGTGCCACTGTCTGCTGGGGAGGAACACATCCATCCGGAGCCGGGGGTCCCTGAGCTGCTTGAGCACTTGCTGGAAATCTGAACGAAAACCAGACAAGCATAAAGAATGAATAAACAATGCACTGTAGAGGAAATATACAGGGATATTTTAATAAACCTCAACTGATGAGAAAATGCTTACTTGTTCATGACCATCTGCGACATTCCCATATTGTTTTGAACCATTACTTTATTGATTCCTTTCAAGGCCACCATCTTTGCTTTCATGATCGGATCAGTAATGGCATCAAAATCTAAAAAAACCCAAAACAAAACACAATTTTATGTGGACTTTTATTCCATCAGTGCGCAATGTTGGACAATAAATGTGACACAAAATTTCACTCCCACCTTTACCTATATTATGGAAGAATGAGTCGTTGGACCGCTGCCTGATCATAGCCTGCATCTGCTTCTGCTGCTGTTGCTCCTGTCTCTCTTGATCCAGAAGATCTTGCAGCAAGAGTGGCTGCTCCTCCAGTAGCAGAGGTCGATTCTGCTGGCCCTGCTGGGACAACATGGCCTGTTGTGCCTGAGAAAGAATGCCAGGTTGTTCTACCGAAAGCAGAGCATCCTTCTGATCCACTCCAAATGCAGAACCTGTTGCCTGATCCTGCATAGAACCTGAAGGGACATCTAAAGAACCCTCAGGCTGAGCAGAAACAACTGATTGGCCTACCACCAGGCCAGAAGTCATTCCTTGTACGGACATGGCTCCTTCATCTAGTAGAGTCGAATTAAGTGCCTGCTGTAGGCCAGGTTCCTGCAGAGTCACTTGCTGACCACCGTTCTCTTGTTTATGTGGTTTGTTATCTGGAGGCACACTGACTAGTAAGCTAGATAGCACTGGAGTAGCATCAGGGTGAACACCAGGGTTTGGTATAGTATCTGTGCTACCTCTGAAGTCTTCTTGATTAACAACTGGATTGTTTGTTATTTGATTTTTGCAAGAAGGCTCTTGTGATGAACTACTGTTGACCTCAGTTTTGATATCTTTTTCTGCTTTCAAAGAAACCTGATTATCTTCTTTTTTGATGTCTAATGACTGCCCAGGTTTTTCCTCATTATTTCCTTCTGCAGACATGGAACCGGAAGGTAAGGATCCATCATTTGGACTCTGAGGCTTTTTGTCTACTTGCTCCTTTTGAACGTCAGCACTGTCATTGTGGTCATCAATGGTATCATTGAGATCCAAATCCTCACTAAGGTCTAGGTCTGCGTCTGTGTAAGCAATTATATCAAATTTCCCAGATGTCAAGAAGATATCGTCTAAGTGCAGGTCATTAGCTTCCAGATCCAGATCTTTTCCATCATCTGCATCAAGATTTAGGTTCTCTAAATCTGTATCTACAAGGTCCTTGACCTCCACATCTTCAAGGTCCTTGACAGCTGATTCATCCGTATCAATCTTCTCCTCAGAGCCTTCATTTATGGGTAAATCAACCTCATTGGGTGGTCCGGAAGATGCTGTAGGAACATTTGATGGGGTGGGTCCACTGAAGGTCTCATTTGAAGCAGGTTGGCTCATTGACCTCATTAAAGGAATTTGCCCGGGTCGTATTGGAACACTGGTCTGATGCAAGTTCTCCATACTCATTGTCCCATGTATGTCTGCACCTACTCCCTGAGTTTGATTCATACTAGAATCCATGGGTTTTGGACCCTGATTGTTTGGAAACCCCATTTCTAGTCCACTCATGAAACCTGGAGGTCGCTGAAGTTGTGCAGGTGCTTCAATTCGGTTTCCCTGCATAACAGGAGGTCCAAAGGGAAGCCGGAGCCTGCTCTCAGAAGGTCTGTGTCTGAGTTCTATAAAGGGTTGTCCCATGATATTGTGCTGCTGCACATGCATGCCTTGAGGTGGTAAAGGCTGTAGTCCCATTTGGTTGCCTCCTAATGACTTCCCCAGATCTATAGACATAGACCTTCTCATTTGTGGATGACCTTCCATCATTGAATCTTGCATTTGATTCATGGGAGGTCTTAACCCAGGCCCTTGAACACCAGGGGGAAAGCCCAACCTATAATTGGCGAAAATATTCATTATTGTTATAACTTGCATCACTCTCAGTTACATAGTACGTTATATTAAAATCCCCATGTACCCACCTGGGCCCTGGTTGCCTGAGATTGTTTGTATCTCCTGGAAACTGGGGTCTTGTAAATTGCCCATCATGGAAAGAGCCATGCTGATCTCCTGGGTATAGTCCATGGAATCTCTGAGGGCTCCTCACAGCTCCTGGACCAGGATATGGTGGAGGTGGTCGGTTGAACATGTCATTTTGCTGACCTCGGGCTTCTTGACTCCAGTGTTGAGGGGTTCCTGGAGTCATGGGCCCCGGCTGCTCCTGTGGGCTCTTTTCTTGACGAATGGCACTTTTTTGCTGCTGCTGCCTGAGAAGCAGCTCTCGGATGCGCTGACGCTATAATCAAAACAGTATAAATTAACATAATCTGTCAACAAAGAAGACTTAATCTTAGACATCAAGCAAATGCAAAAATATCAAGAAATATCTACACTGTCCTCTCCTGAAAGTATAGCTGTTGTATATGGCTTTTGTGTTAATGACAACAAAAGTTAGCTATCCAATTTAAAATCCTTTAAATGTGGTATCTGGCATACTGTACCTGTCTTAGCCTTTCCTCAGCTTCTGCAAGTGGAACAGTTTGAACATCTGTGTTTGGTTGCCCCATTGCTACAGTGCTATGTCCCAAACCTGGCTGCTCCCTGTTTTCTGCAAACTGAGGGTGAGGATTCATGGGTGCTTGTTCGAATGGGTCATGAACTGGAGTCTGGCTTGGCTGGCTAGATGGAGACTGAGACATACTGTTTTCATCTGCCAGACCAGGATGTCGTGGAGTCTGAGACCCTGGAACTGCCGGACTGGCAAATGTGTCCTGCATCAAGACTTGAGGTGGTGAAAATGCATCCTGAGTGGACAAGGGTCCTGGTCGTATACCCTGTGCTGCACCTCCAGGATGAGGTGTCCTAGGTCCTTGTACAAATGGATCATGGAGTAATGACTGAGTGACCCCCACTGGCTGATTATGTGGGTCAGGTCCTATTGGTCGAGCCATTGGAGGGGGATGATTAAATGGGTCTTGATTCCTTTGGTAATTCTGGGGTCTGGGGAACCTTTCTGGTACCCCTGGGTGTGGTGTCCCAGGTGGCTGAGCATAAGGATCCAACGGCATGGGTGACTGCATGTGATTCTGTGTTTGTTGTGAAGGTTGGCTCATCATGACAGGATGAGATGTAGCAGATTGGCGAGAGTAAGGTTCAGGGTCATGTGGTCTAGGAGTTCCTGGCATCCGAGCATATGGATTAGAATATGGGGACTGGGTAAAAGGATCACAATGAGAGAAATCTGGTCTAGATGCAGAGGGGGTACGTGCATATGGATTTCCAGTGGACTGATGTGAGATTGGCCCAGGTTGTGCAAAAGGGTGAGGCTGAGGTTGCCGTGTAACTCTTGTTAGATTCTCAAAGCCTTCGTTCATCGTAGAATGTGAAGTAAGTGAAGGATGTGCATATGGGTCATTCTGCTGACCCTGCGCAAAAGCTTCTGAAGGACGTGGGGGTATCATTGGTCTTTCAAAGGGATCCCCACTTGGTCTTCTTGAGTGCATGGACGCATTTGAATCTTGAGGCTGAGGTGGTGGCATGGGGGTTTTGAAAGGCTGGACAGATCCAGATTCATTACTTCCTGGGATGGGAGCAAGTAGAGGGCGAGCATATGGGTCTGAAAGGATCATCTTGGCAAGAGGCATCCGTGGGTATGCTTCCTTTCTCATGGCTCCCCTGGAGAATGGATCGTGTCCTGGAGAACCAATTATGTGCCTCCCTTCAGTTGGCTGACCCACCCTTGGAGGGCACATAGGCTTGAGAAAGGGGTCTGCTGGACCTGCAGGTCTTGGGGTGTCTGGAGGCTTAGCATATGGATCAACATTAAGGGCTGTTGGTGATGAAGGTTTCCCCCGCTCCTCTGAGAGACTCCTGGGGGATTTCCCAGATTCAGAGTTCCGACGGACGGCACCTGGGCCACTTGGTGGTGGTCTTGGTGTGCCCACCATTTTGGCATAAGGATCCCAGGGTGATGATGGCCTAGAACCAGAAGAGCCCGGAGAGAACATCTGAGGGGACTGTGGCTGAGATCCCGAAGACGGGGGAGGAGGGTGTGGACGTAAAAAGACATCATCTGGAGAACCTGCCGTGGGAGTTCCTGGAAGTTGCGGTTTAGAGAACCCATTCTTGGAGGTGGGCTGCATAGGAGACATGTTCCCATTGCTGGACTGTGATGAAGTTGGACTCTGGAGGCTACCAGAGCCGTCAAGGTCAGATTGACCTTTGATATTTTGCTGTTGCTGTTGTTGCTGCTGTTGAAGCTGCTCGTTCTTTACCTGTTCAAGTTTTTGTGTAGCTTCAATCTTGGCTTGTTGTTTACTTTTCTGTCTCATTTGCTGCAATAAAACAAAACATTTGCTAAATAGAGGTGAAATAATTTGTGGACTACTAAAGATGATGTTCTGGAAACCATTGTAACTATGGACAAAAGAAATCATTTTTCAATCATTTTCCCAATTTAAAGCTCTTGTACATCATTTTAATAAACGTTCTACCAGGTTATTTTGTTCTTAGCAATCAGTATGTAATTAGCTTTCTTCCTGTAGGTTCTCCCTGAGAGCTGTGCAAGTTATAGATCACATGACAACCTTTCAAAGCCAGCAAACACCCTTCACTGAAACGTAGCATGAAGGTAGAAGGATGTAAACAGGGCAACACCTTTTGTAATCATTGTTTCAGCCTTTCCACTGTATATCGACTGTACATCTCTCTTTTTCATGTGGAAAAGCAATAATAAACGGCCCGTTCAGGCATTAAAAGGCGCATAAAAGCGCTCTCAGTCAGTAGGAAACAGCAGAACAACCACATGGCAACGCAATTAACTGAAATCTTTAAAGCAAAGTGCGGTTCCATGACTGTTAATCTACAACAGCTGTAGAAAGCAATCAGCCACGCAGGACATTTCCTTCACTTGGTGCCGTTCAGCAGATTTGATGAGACAATAATAAGGGCATAATGCTAATGGAGTGATAAAAATACAAGCGTTAAGTGAAGCTGATTTTTCAGGCTTCGTGCCCGTCGTAGGGACCGACTGAGCAAAACGTAAAAGGAAAAAGAAGAATAAAACCTTTCAGTAATTATTAATTAATTAATTAAAGAGACAAGTATTTCATACGAACTGATATATTTCAGAATTCATTTTCAATGTGACATTTTATTACTTCGTAACTAGTAACATTTCATTGCAATGTCCAAGAAATACATAAATGAGAGAAAATGCCACATTCTGCAGCGTCCTTGAAGCTTTACTGGCTCCTTGAGAGTGCTTTCACACTTTTAGAAAAAGTTCTTGGTCGAGGGGAGATTTTTAGTGCCATGCTTTGGAAAAATAAAAAAGCTTTCACCCAGAGTACATGTTAGCCTAGTCATAGCACGTGGATGTTTAAC
>JAOTRJ010000045.1:15526870-15540200 GCA_028564905.1 Leptodoras praelongus | reverse complement strand
TGTGTGTGTTTGTGTGTGTGTGTGTGTGTGTGTGTGTGTGTGTGTGAGTGTGTGTGTGTGTGTGTGTGTGTGTGTGTAAAACACTCACTGGGCAGGTATTTAAAACAGTGTGTGCTGCTCCTCTTGCGCTTGCCATTTGACACATACAGGCACACACACACCGGCTGACTCACACGCACATCACTGTAGGCTGGAACACGTATACACAACACATTCTAACACACACACACACACACACACACATACACACATACACAATATTAATACACATACACAAAAAATAAACTATACACACAGCAGTAAGATCTACAACACTGTATTCATGTAAAGTCACACACACACACACACACACACACACACACTATTTACACACAGAGAACCACAAGAACATAAGATAAGTGTGTTTTACCTCAGTGCTTTTGTCACGGTCTACATGAGCCTCCTCCTCCCACTGCAGTTTACCATCTATATCACACACACACACACACACACACACACACACACACCATTTTCACAGCAAGAAAACCAATATTCAGAATCTAGGTGGAAAACAATAGTGCACACTTCCGACTTTCATCGTCATTAAGAGAGAAATGAGGAACCCAAAGTTACTAAAGAAATACAGAAGATAAGCATTCAGTACGAAGCTGAACATCAAAGATCTCAGTGAAGAGCCTGTTGGTGCTCATCAGTCTGGGAAGGGTCATAAGGCCATCTCCAAACAATCTGAACTTCACCATTTTATGGCTCAGGTTTACAAAAATGCAAAAAATGCATCTGAACAAACCACAAAAGATCTGAAACAATATCTTTTGGACTAATGAGTCCAGGGTGGAGATGTTTGGTCTTCATGCACAGCCCCATGTTTGGTGAAACCACAGGGTATCACCTCATTCTACGTGTGAAGCATGGCATGGTGATGGAGAGGTGATGACGTGGGCTGAAACTGGGTCATGAAACCAGGCAACGTTCGACATCTGAACACCTCAACCCCAGTGAGATGCTGAAGATTCTCGTGGTTCTACATGTTTACTAAATTAAAGTCCTCTTATTTTCTCACCGGGTTTCACAATGTTGGTTTACTTTAAAAAAATACATATTGAAATTGTGTGGTTTTCTTGTTGTCACCTGAGGTTTGTTTAGAGTGCACACGGGCAGTGTAGCTCAGTGGTTAAGACGTTGGACTACTGACCCAAAGGTTGCGAGTTCGAATCCCACCACAGTCACTGCTGGGCCCCTGAGCAAGGCCCTTAACCCTCAACTGCTCAGTTGTGTAAATAAGATAACAATGTAAGTCGCTCTAGATAAGGGCGTCTGCCAAATGCCATAAATGTAAATGTAAATGTAGAGACTGGTGATGACCACATAATTATCATTTAGGCCCCGATGAATAAAAACCCAATGAGCGGTAATCACGATGCACACGTGATATGAACATGTGATAAATGTGTAATAAACATGCAACCCATTTGTACATTTTGTTAAACGCGTATGTTAATGTTATAAATGTGTCATAAAAAGTGGGATAAATATGAAACATAAGCATGTTATAAACGTCTCACCTGAACCTCTCTCCATGAACAACACTCTGGATGTGGGCAGGAAGTTGCTGCCATTCACCAGAAGCTCCACCCCTCCATCCACCAAACAGGAAGTGATGCTGATAGACTCAATGATGGGTAACTCCTGAGCTGAGCGCTGGGCTGCGCACGGGAAGGGGCGGAGTCACATCAAAAATTATGATTAATATTATATTAATTTGTAATTAATGTATTATAAATTATTAATTATTATTAATTATTTTAAATGATTAATTATTATTATTTAAAATATTTTATTAATGTTTTAATATTTATAATATTATACACTTATAATTTAGATTTTATTTCCTTGGTCTAATGCTATTTACAGAAAACCTTTCTGACACACCTCCAAAAGTTATTACCATGGATACCTGGTTAAAATAAACCCCATTTCCATAAAAGTTGGGGTTTTAAAAAATGCAATAAAATCTGAAACCTGTAACATTTTCAGTTTTCACTGACAAACCTCTGTTGTAAATATAAAACACGCTGGAAGGTGACGCCGGCACCTCAGTGTGGGACGGAGCCGAAATAAGGCTGAAATGCTGTGTTTGTATTTAACTCAAAAAACTAGTTAACTAAAGGAGATAACTAGCTATATTAGCTGTGTTTTTTACTACATGTACTAACTCTGTTTGTAAATGATGTTTTAATCAGAACATATACAGTCACTCACCAAAGTGATTACACCCCTCAGAGTTCTGCAAATATCTCCACAAATACGGCCTCAGCTACAAGAAGACTGCTAACACCCTGAAACTGAGCTCAGCACCGTGACCAAGGTCACACAGCGGTTTTCCAGGACGGGTTTCACTCACCAGGGTCCACCAAAATGTGAGTCCACGTGTTCAACGTCACATCCAGAGGTTGGCTTCAGAAAAGAGACACGAGTGCTGCAGCATTGCTGCAGAGGGTGAAGAAGTGGGAGGTCAGCCTGTCAGTGCTCAGACCACACACCACACACTGCATCAACTCACTCTGCATGGCCGTCGTCCCAGAAGGAAGCCTCTTCTGAAGCTGACGCACACAACAGCCCACAAATAGTTTGCTGAAGACAAGCAGACCAAGAGCATGGATTACTGGCACCGTGTCCTGTGGTCTGACAAGATCAAGATAAAGTGGTTTGGCTCAGATGGTGGCCAGCGTGTGTGGCGGCGCCCTGGTGAGGAGCACCAAGATAACTGTGTCTTGCCTACAATCAACCATGGTGGTGGTAGCATCATGGTCTGGGGCTGCATGCCAGCACTGGGGAGCTGTGGTTCATTGAGGGAAACATGTACTCCAAGCAGAGCAGGATCCCCTCCGTTCAGAAATTGGGCCGCACGGCAGTTTTCCAACACGATAACGACCCCAGTGCTGGTGACCTCCATACCCAAGAGGGTTGAGGCCGTTTAGATAATAACGGTGGTCACTCAAAATATTGACACCATGGGCACCGTTTGGACGTGTTCACTCTATCCAAGTTTCATTTCTAGTGTGTGAGGGGTGTGTTCACTTTTGTGAATGACTGTAGTTTAATCAGAACAAACGTTACAGCGTTACATTAGAACCCAAACGTAACACATAGCTAGCTAAGTGACTAGCATTAATAATAGAGCATGCTTTAGCTGTACTCACAGCACTCAATTGGCTGCGAGGCCACTTGTAGTGCTAACACTCGTCCAGGTGGACCAAGGGGCGGAGCTAAAGGTAGATGAGTCCTGAAGACCAATCGGACGCGAGTATTCTTCCTCCCCACGTCTGTCTCTCCTTTTCTCAGCTCTATATCCGAGTTCCTCAACTTCAGAATCCCTGCACAGTCGATACTGTGGAGAACCAAGAGATTATACACTCACACACTCACACACACTCACACACTCTCACACACACTAACACACACACTAACACACACACTCACACACACACACACTCTCACACACACACACACTCACACACTCTCACACACTCTCACACACACACTCAAACACACACTCTCACACACACTAACACACACACTCACACACACACTCTCACACACACAAACACACACTCACACACTCTCACACACACTCACACACACTCTCACACACTCTCACACACACACACACTCACACACACACACACACACATACACACACACACACACTCACACACACAGGTTAGCTTCTCACAGTGCAGTCATGTTGGTCTCTGGATTTAAAGGGATCTCCAGTAGTTTGGTTCCAGCCTGCATGCTCTCCTGACTCGCAGTTCCAACCATCTTCCCCGTCACCCTGAAACACACACACACACACACACACACAAATACAGACACACACATCATGTTTTCAACACAAACACTAATATATTTTACACAGATTAGCTGAAGCTAAAGATAATTTAAAGGACAATTGCACAGTTAATGTAGCTGATGAGTAACAGAACCAGAAATTAGCATTAAGCTAATGCTATGCAATGAAAATATTATATTTAAATATTAAACATAAAATTCCAAATAAATGTCAGTACCTGTGTATTTGATAAAACGGATGTGGACGAATCGATCTGTCGTCTGCGGTTCCTACAAAAACCTGTAATGACAGAGGCTGACGCTCCACATATCCCACCAACTGGAGAAGATAAAATAAACAAATAAACACCAAGCAAACGCTCATAAATTCCATCAGTCTTATCAGATAGATTAGCTGCAGTCCAAATCAAAATGACAGCTGAAGCAGAAAATAATTACAGTAATATCAGAAATCACAATATATAACATCCTCAGATCCTCAGTACAACAGTGTTTTAGCACCAATACTAAACCAAAACAGAGCTTGGCTATGAATAAAAGCTAGCAGGGAGGAGTTAGCATCATGCATGCACAAGTACGCTAATTGGCTAAGAGTCATTGTTGGAACAGAAAAATGAGACAGATACATAAAAACAGATACATGATGAGAAATGGCTCTGGGTGAAATATTTTTACTGAAGTTTATTAATAATAATAATGATAATAACTAATTCTCTGACCTTCACTACAGGATGTCCTCCTGGTGACGCCTTCACGGCTCCTCGACTTCCTTCTGTCTCATAATGAGCGCGATGATGAGGACGCGGCTGAACATCGATCCGCAACTCGTACTGATCAAACTGGCATGGCAACGGCCAGTCGAGAGGCGGCAACGCGTTAGACCTGCAATAATGAACACAATAAAGACCAACAACAGTAACATAACCTGCTTGTTGTGGGCGTGTCCCAATCCGCATACCGAATTCTTTATATAGACCAAAAAAACATCTTCAGTCCATTATGGTCATGTCCCAAACCACCACCAACCTATTCACTGCGCATCATTAGTCCCCTGTGGACAACCGGAGTAGTGCACTAAGGAGTAAAGGGTGCGATTTGAGATCACTCTCACATATAATCTGAATGGCCTCTGGGGTGGCTCGCATTTACCTCCATCAAACACTGGAACATCTCTGTGCCCTAGACACACCCAGTTTTGTTGGGCATATTGTTTTTATCTTTTTGACATTATGTGATTATTATTATGTGAAGATTCTTAACAAATTGTTATTCGGCTCGTTAGTTGACCTGTACTGAGGAGACGAACCGTCAGGTTTCAGGCTGGTGGAGCCTTTCTTCTAAATGAAAGAAATTAAGTTTTATCTTTACAAAAATAACCTTTCACAAGGAGTTATGTCATGTTATGGGATTATAGGTGGGTGGGCCCAAGTGTAGAGACAAGCCTACTTGTGTTTACAGTAGGTATATATTTATTGGATGTGTGTTGGGGGTTGTGTTGTTCCACTGTTTACCAGAAGAGTGGAAAGGAAAGGTGCTCCTACACGGCTGCTCAAAACCAGATCACCCATGTGAAAGCCTGGCAGGTGTCAACTGAGGAGTCTTTTCTCCTTTTAGATATCTGTTCTCTTCACGACCTTTCTTCTCCCTGCTCAGATCTCTTTTGTCTTTATGATTTCTTTTGCCCCTACCTCCCTCTCCTGGTAGGCGGGTATCCGAATTGGCACTCAAAGGGCGACAATCCCAAGGACAAATGCCACAGGGCTTTGTGGGCATATTCAGCCCCTGGGAACTGCTCTGCCCAAGTGAAGAGTTTGGTTGTCATCAGGCACCTTAACATCTGACACAGATCTTAATTAAGCCTCTTGGTCTGTCCACCTGACTCAGGTTGGAAGCTTGACAACAGGCAAGCATGAGTTGGCAAAAGGCCTTCCAAAATCAACTAACAAAGAATCAGATACCAGGTCATCCTGTGAGCTCTGACCTTGTGTTGGAGGAATAGGCCAGTGGTCTCCTTGGGGAAGGGAAGTTTGGGCAAGGACACGAACTTGCATGCCTTGGAGAACCAGTCCACAAGGACAAGGATGGTGTTGCCCTTGGACAGAGGCAGGCTTGTGAAAAAATCAAGCGACACATGCAATCAGGGGTGATTAGGTATGGGCAGTGGATGAAACAAAAGGATTGAGACTGGGCAGTCTTCTTCTTGTGCACACCTCACAAGGCTCAATATGGGCCTGAACGTCTGTTTCCATACCCAGCCAACAAAACCACTGGTGGAGAAATTCCAGGGTTCCTGTTACCCCAGATGAGCTGAGAAAGGTGCTGTATAACCTCATCACATAACTTGATCGGGTCTAATTGTTCCCCCGGCGGACCACCTTGGGGTTGGGTTCATGTCCTAATTTCTTGTCTTTGTAAAGCTGCTCTGAGACAATGTTCATTGTTAAAAGTGCTTTAGAAATAAAGCCTACTGCATGTATACTAGATTCTTACAGTCAGTCCAAACCAGAAATGGACGCTTGGCTCCCTCCAACCAGCACCTCCACTCCTCCAGGGCCAGTTTGATTTGAACAGTTTTGGGTCACCTATGCTGTAATTCTGCTCAGCTGGGGTTAATTGATGGGAAAAGTAGGCACAGGAATGGAGTTTTTTTTTCATCTACCTCAACAAGATATAGCTCCTCTGGATTGGGCAGCTGGAGGACCAGGGGAGAGGTTAGCTGTTCCTTTTAAGGTGCCAAATGCCTTCTGAGCCTCTGCGGCCCAGAAGAACAGCTCTGGGGTTTTCCGTATGAGCACGCGAGGGGTGCTGCCACAGTGTTAAGTTACATACAAACCATCAATAGTTGGCGAACCCCAGGAACCATTAGATGACCCAAAGGTAGGTGGGACAGGGCTGTGATTTTGGTCAGGTCCATCCATGGAACACTGACTTCTCTACTTTGACATACAGGCGGTTCTTCAGCAATAGTTGGAGAACCTACCTCACATAATCCTTACATGGAGAACCCATCTCACATGTTCCTTAAGAGAATTTCTATAGAAAGATATATATTTAAGGTAGATGTATGCATCGCAGTCCACAGCCTCTCTGAGGACCTCATTTATATTATGAATTGTCAGAAGACCAACGATGTGGCTGAATGGCATCACAGGGTATCCATAACAACCAGTGGGGGTGATGAGGGTGGTCTTCCACTCATCCCCCTGCCTGATGTGAATCAGACTGTATGCACTGTGCACATCCATCTTGGTTAAGACGGAAGCTTGGTGCAGTGCCTCAAAAGCTGTGATTGTAAGAGGCAGGGAATAATGGTCTTTCATTGTTATGGCATGGAGTCCTTGGTAGTCCATGCAGGAGAACAGGGTTCCTTCCTTCTTTCCAACAAGAACTCCTGTTGCCGAGGAGGATGGGAGAATGAAGCCAAAATCAAGTGGTTGCTGAATATATGCCTCCACAATTGTGCGTTCAAAAGGGGATAGAGTGAAAAGTTGTCCACAGGCCGGTGTGGCACCCTATGCAGAGGTTAACATACTAAGTGCAAAGTGCTATTGGACTGGCTCTTAATGGTCTGTCATTGGTGGCCAGTGCTGGTAAGAAAGGTTCTAGGAGCTTGTTAATGCTACCCAAATAGGAAATGAAGGCACCATCTATGAAATTACAGGGAGCCTCTGAATCAACGCCTAATATTACTGTTCTGGTGGGGACAGATAACTGACCTAGGCCTGACACTCCTGTTTGGAACTGGTGCATGGTGGCTCCTCAATGATATAGTCTGCTACTTCCCTTGAGCTTCAGGATAGCTCCAGAAGCCAGGGAGCAACTTCTCTTCTCCCTTGGGGGTTAAAAAATTTCTCCATTCCCACAGAGCGGTGGCCCAGGATAAAGAACATGCCCTATTGATAGGGAAACCATAAAGGCCACCATGGAACACTCTGTGGGAAACCAAGAGGGCTGTTCAAAAATTAGTGCGCATTGCAAAAGGAGCCCCTTGCAGCAAACCAGACACCCAGAATATTGTTCATGATCATGATTTTCATGTCTACCTGGGTAGTTTGGATTGTCTGCTACACTGAGTGAAAAGGCTGTGGGAAATTACATATCTCAGATGGAGACTGTTCTGACTGCTTCTGGATGAAGGTCCAAAGCTCTGAATGAGCTCCTGCAGCAGTTGGTCATGGCAGCCAATGGTCATGTTCTGAAGATGCAGGACTTGTGAACTAGGCTGCTTGTGAACTCAGGGCTTGGCAGGAATCAAGCCCAAGTGAAAGCCAGACGCGTTAGTGTTGCGCAATAAAGGAAGTTTGTGCTAGTTGTGCCAGGACAGGTGTCAACTTTGTTGGGCAGGGAACACTGATTCTGAGTGTGCTTAAATATACTTCCCTGCAGCTGCTGTCCTCAGTGCTGATTAGCGCTGTGCAGACTGGGACATGGAGTTTGACCCCTTAGTCTTTTGACTACATTGCCTAGGCCCCTGCTGGCGGCCAGCGGCGTTGAATTTCCCCTTACAGTTCAACTGAAGAAACAGAAGGATAAATGAGCTTGGACCAGATTGACCAGAGGTACAATCTCAGCAGTGTTATTATTAGTTTCTAATACTTCATATATTGTTGTTTTAAATAGGTTACATATTGCTTTGTGTGTGTTTCGTGGTGTTTATTCTTTAGTTTTATTGATAATAAACATTAAACTAAAACTCACTGATTGGTGGAACCATGTTATACGCTTTAACCTTATTATACATTGGATTTTACAGCAGCAGCAATGCACAGTTTTTCACCTGTCATGTGGCTTTGTACCAGCCACTGTCAATTAAACTAAAAGTGTGTGTGGATTCTCCAACCTGAAGATGGGGCTGTGGGCGCTGGCACGTGTTCTTCCCCAGCCAAGAGTGTTTGGTACAGAGAGGTAGTCCATCCCCAGGGTTGGAGGCTCCCTCCTGAGCTGCCCCAGGTCTGAAGTGGGGCATGGAGTATTTGGGGCAGGAATCTGCTCCAGTTCCACATCTCGGGAGGATACCTGTGTTTTAAAGTACATAACCAACATGTACACTAGAGGGTGCTGCTGATCCAGGTGGAATGTGCTTAACAAACAAGGGGGCAGGAAAGGTTGTGATTGGTTAAACTATAAGACAGTTACAGAGGAGGCGCGGTAATGTACCATCTTCATTGTGTGTTTTCCTCCCCATGTGCAAAGAAGTTGACTTATATCACTAATCACTAATATTTGTTATAAAATTCCATTATAATCATAGTGATATTTCATTAAAAATAATCTGACCTGCTCCAGTGAGGTCTTCCTGGTCTTCTGAGGGATACTGAGCTCAATCTGGGCCTGAGATTGGGGGGTGGAGTCTCCCATTTCCAAGAACTGGACATGGTCTTCAGAGTAACTGCTCCTGCGGGAGTGGCTTGGGGAGGGAAGGGGGGAGTTTCTCCGTTTTTTGCCCCCAGGCGAGGTGGGTCGGGATGAGGGCGACAGGCAGAAGTGGGTGGTGGCTTCGCTAAGCTCCTCATCCTCCACTAGGAGAGAATCACAGCTCGACGCAGGGCTTAGCCAACCACGAGAAGATGGGCTGGAGGCAGGACTCGGGCTCAGAGATCCCGCCCCCATACTGCTGTCCCTGTAACAGTAGGGATCAAGGAGAGGCAGGTAGAGACGGTCTCTATCCCAGTAAGTTCCCCCTTCTGGGGTAAAATCATCTTCAGGGGAGATGGTGGTGATCTGAATACTGGGACACTCCAAAACACGAGAATCTGAGACCTGAGACAAAGAGAGATGCTAATCAGTGTATGAGAGCTTCATGTATGAGCACTGGGCTCTAGAGGTCATGCTTTATACTTTCATTACAATATATAATGATTGTTCTTGCATCACCTGGACAGACCGGGCTGGGAGACTCTCGTACGTCCCGCTGAACTCTCTCACCAGCGCTCGCCTGGGGGGCGGGGAATGCATGCCAGCTCTGTGATTGGATGGCGGAGGGGAAGGGAGGATTCCCATTGGCTGGCTGAGTGTGGAGGTCAGTTGGCTGTCAGAGACTGGACAGTAGAGGAAGTGATTATATTAGAGAGTCTGATCAGAAATGTATCAGTTAATATCTCAGTTTAATCCTTCAGAATAACAGCACAGTGCTGGATTCTGATTGGTCAGAAGGTGTTGATTACTTCTCTATAACAGAAGCTCTGACAGTAGTGCAGCTTTATATTAACGTGCTCTTTTCTGTAGAAACAGCTCAGGGACGTGTTCATGCCACATAAACAGATAAAAACGTGTAACATAAACGTGTTGATGTTATGAAGGAGTCTCCAGTGTCGGCACATGGGAGCAGTCAGAGGTAAAGCTGTGCAGCTTTCACACGCCTTCAGGACAGACAAGTTTATGACTCTTTGCGGTAGTACGATGCATAACAAGCTGCAATTTTGTCTTATTAACTTCAGGACAGCTGCTATAACGTAAGTGACAACTCCAAAACATGTGATGTAACAATAAATGGATAAAACATTATGATGTCATTCATTAATAAAGGAAATATTGTAATTGTTGCGGTGGTGTGAGAGAAAATAATGAGCTTCAGGAGGGGAAGGGTAACTCTGCTTCATCACACTGGGCTCATGTTGATTATTTTACTATAGCTGCAGATCCTGAAGCAGTACAGAACTCTTTAGTACAGGTTTCCTAAAAGCTCTTTTTGTTTTACGAATCACTCGATGTGAAAACGTGTGGATTAATGGCGTGTGTAAATAATCACTTACCCTGTACTGTTAAATACCAGATAATAACGAATAACTTTTACCTTTATGTTCACCCTCCATAGGTTTTACTCATTAAAGGTGGTGCTGCTGCTTTACTGTAGGAGATGACGTGTGTTAGCATGCACGTGTTAGCATGGGGATGAAAAACGGTGTGGCAATAATTTAGTAAAAAAAAACGGGGGAAAATGAGATATTAAGTTTCATAAAAGGATTTCTAAGAAGTGTATCTGTCTCCGTTTAGAACAACAGATTCTTGAATAATAAGGATCAGCTGAGCCGAAGAAGGGATTAGTGATGTTCCTCAGTAGTGCACTCAGACGAGTGAACGTAAACAAGGGTTAAAGCTGGAGTCAGTTAGCGTAGCTTCATTCCTCAACGGATGGAGAGAAAGAGGAGTATGTGCCATGAAAAAAGAAAAAAAGAGTGGAGAATGGGGGGATGTGTGTGTCTGTGTGTATGTGTGTGTATGTGTGTGTTCAGTAAACAGAAATGCAGGGCTGGGTCCAGATGGCAACAGTTAACACTACTCACACGCACAACTGATTAAAACCATATTGTTCCGTACCCTCCTCTTACACACACACACACACACACACACACACACACACACACACTCATATGCTAGGGTAACCTACAGATTCAGTTCTATTAGGCTATTAGTTAGTAAGCGGTAAATACCAAGCTAGCTGATATTAGCGAAACTACTGCAGCAATGTTGAATAAAGAATTTTGCAATAATAAGAGAATCAAATTTAACTCCAGCTCTGCACTTTCTAACACAAGGTCAGTGAAATTCAGTACACACTGCACGAGACACGCTCAAGTTCAGCAGTGAGAACAGTGAGGCTTCATCACAAGAGTAATTTTACCCAGAGCTGCTTAGAGCTAGATACCTATTACTAAATATTACTAAACTATGATATTATATATTATATAACTAAACACAGAACCTCAGAAGTGAACACACAATAATCCGCCCAGTTGCCTAGCAACAATGTTGCGCATCGTGTTCACCTTCACATGTTCATGTGTGTTACAGTGACGTACTGAGGAACAGAGCAGAGTTACTGCTACCACCAGAAGTTGATTATTTTCCTCTTACAGCACGTCCCTGAGTGTTTTATCCTCTTACACTACAGTAGCTTACATCTGTTTATTTATTAAAGAACATCAGGTTATCCTTTGTTCTTTTTATCCATTTATAGTTACATTTAGTGGAACATCAGGAAACTCCTCTGTCCTGAAGATGTCGCAGCTTTAACTCCGACTGTTACACGGGGCTGACACCGGAGACTCCTTCCATCACTGTTCCATAAATTACAACAAACTTCAATGTTTACACGTTTTTAGCTGTTACTACTGTACTGCTGTTCGAGAGAATTAGTCACCGCCTTCTGACCAATCAGAGAGCAGAACTCAGCAGCACTGTGATGTAATAATCAGAACGCTGCTCTGTGCAGGTCGCAGGATTAATTACAGTCAGGTCCACTTAGTGACATGTAATAAATAAAACAGATGGGTGCATGAAAATCTGACAAAGATGAGAAAAAATAAGCATTTAAATCAAAATATTACTGTTTTACAGTAAATCAGATACTTTACAACACTCCTTTATTGGAATGTTATTCCCATTATTATCATGAGTAAATCACAAGTTATATAATCACATATAAACTGGCATGTCTTTACACTTTGACACTTGACCTCTGATATACTGACCTCTAATGGTGGAAATGTTGATTATCTATCTATCTATCATTACTATTATTATCATTACTATTATTATTATCAGTATTATTATGATTATGATGATGATGTTGATGATGATTATTATTAAAAGGCAGACCCGTGCTGTCCTGGTGTTGTTGCTCCTCCTCGAAGATCAGTGTGAAGTCCAGCTCTCCTTCCTCCCACCCAGAGCTCATCCTCACTCCAGATCCGCACAATTCCAACTTTAATGTTTTTAAACACAGCTTATTAAAGATTTATACTCCGAAACCTCCAAAGTTCCCGGATGTTCTGGTCAGACCCTTGAAGTCTGGTTCTCATCACATCCTCTTCTCTTCTCATCTCCTCGTGAACTTTGATTTCCTTTACAGAACCTCCCTACAGCTTTAACCCCAAACTCCTCTTTATTCCGCGGACTTTCCCTCCTTCACTCCACAGTCACTATAAAAACATCTTCTGCCGGCGGATCTGCCTGTTTATGGAGTAAAATAACTTGTAATTCCGCACACATCCGCATCCACAGCCTGCACTTTCACACACTCCAAACTTCTATGCGATTTTTTTCTCCTCTAATTGTCTCTGGGTGGATTCCCGTTATTCTGTCGCTCCGCTGCTCTCTTCTCTCATTGGACGGTTCTGGTGTCAATCCAGCCCTTCCCCCTCCCCCACCCCAGCTTCTCATCCCGCCCCCCGCTGCCGTTCTCGCTTCTGATTGGCTAGAAAAGTTAAAAACCGGAATAAATGACACATGTGGTGAGTTACAATGAGGAATAATTACTTTATTTCTACAGTGTACATCACAGATAAAACATTATATACATCATATCTATATGTCAATATCTAAATCTATCTATCTATCTATCTATCTATCTATCTATCTATCTATCATATGTAATGTTATAGACATGAAGACAGCGTCCTCCCCTCTGGCATCCTCATACTTCTCCCACTTTGGCCGTATCTATTCGCCCTTCCCTACATCCCTCCCTCCTTCTATC
>JAOTRJ010000045.1:15499953-15510761 GCA_028564905.1 Leptodoras praelongus | reverse complement strand
GTGTGTGCTGGCCGTGTCGAGTCGTGTGTGTGTGTGTGATGGCCGTGTCGAGCCGTGTCTGTGTGTGATGGCCGTGTCGAGCCGTGTGTCTGTGTGTGATGGCCGTGTCGAGCCGTGTGTGTGTGATGGCCGTGTCGAGTGGTGTGATGGCCGGGTTGAGTTGTGATGGCCAATTGACAAACTGTGTTTATTATTAGATTTACTATTAAATTCCTAATCTGTGTGAATGAGTGATAATGTGTTACATCAACCGAAATCTTTCATCTTACATATGTAACACACACACACACAAAGTATTTACACAGAGTATACATATACATGCACACATATACACTCAACATCCACTTTATGAAGAACACCTGCGTGGGCTGAGATGCTTTTCTGCTCACTGTGGTTGTAAGGAGTGATTAGATGATGAGTTATCTCAAACTAATCAGTCCATTTCCCTCTGATCTTCTCATCAACAAGGAGCTTCCACCCACAGAACTCTCTCTCTCAGTGCGATTCACAGACTGCTGTGTGAAAATCCCAGAACATCACCAGTTTCTAAAAGACTCAACCCAGGGCTCTGGTGCCAAACACCTGCACAGTTACACTCTTGACCTGTACCTGTATTCCACTATCAGGTGTTCCTAATAAAGTGGACAGAGAGTGTGATGTGTGTGGTTCATACCATAATATAAAATCATGCTTCCCCCATTTAAATATTCACCAGCCATCACTGCCCCCCCCCACATACACAAACATGTTACACAGTGATTAAAAGTTAGAGTTTAAGGGATGATAATAAACAGGTGTGATCACCACAGAGCCGTGCCGAGTCCAGAGCCGAAGTCCAGCAGTGAGTGAGGAGCGAAGGAGGAGTCTCTCTTCTTTATCTGCACATCACACACAGGTGTGTTAAAGCCTGCAGTGTGTGTGTGTGTGTGTGTGTGTGTGTGTGTGTGTGTTACCTCATTAAAAGCCCTCATCACTGCAGCGTAACCACCTGCTAATCTGGCAGCCATGTACACCACCCCGAGATGAGCGTCGTACCTGCAGAATGGAGAAAAGCGTCGCACAACAAAGAAGGAAACAACAAACAAACAAAGTAAATAAAGGATTCTACTTTAGAGGTGTCCAGTGGTACGTTGTCCTCTTCAGCTCCGATAAAATTTTCTTCCTGATTCGAGTTTCATTTGAAACATCTGAAGCACATACACACACAAACAAACACACACACACACACACACACACACATTTCACTTCTGTGATCTTCAGCTCTTAAAGCTGCAGTTTGTCCAAAATAAAGGAGAGTTAGCTGTAGGCTGTAAGCTCCTCCCACTCTTTCTCCCTCACCGCTCACTAGCTCCTCCTTCCACTTCTTCTCCAGAGCGATGGCTCTCTCTCTCAGCTCATGGCTCTCTACTGCTCGTTTCCTGCTCCACAGGAAGTTCGTCAGCTTCTGCGCTCTTTCCTTCAGATCTTTCACCTCCGACTCTGTTTTCAGTGAAAAAAGAACAGGATTTAAAAAATCCATTAAATACCACACTCTTTCTCCCTCCATCTATGTGTGTGTGTGTATTTATGGCATTTAGCAGATGCTCTTATCCAGAGCAACTTACAAGAGTGCTTAGTCGTTAACTTGGAATTTCCGAAGATAAGGCTGGTGGACCTGAATTCACGGTACTCTGAGCTGTGACACTGCTAGACTTTTAGCTGTGGACTACCTATTAAACGTTATAAGTCCCAGAACCCAAGTGTTCCTAAACTACAGTGAAAAACAAGACATAGGGAATACAGTAACTGCTGTAAGTGCAGTAACAGCTTGGAGTTAGTGCTCATTCAAGTGCTCTCAAAAGTGGTGGGTTCTATAGTTCTATAGTGTGTGTGTGTGTGTGTGTGTGTGTGTGTGCGCGTGTGTATTCCTTACTGTAGATGACAGACAGCGCTCCACTCTGCAGTTCCTTGGGCAGTCTGAGGGTTTTCAGGTTGGTCACTCCGGGGTGTTTACGGTGTGGAGATCCTATCAGAAACTCAGGCTGTGGCACTGCAGCAGTCTTACACTGACACACACACACACACACACACACAGGATGACGGATGCTGTTCTGTTCTCATATTTGCTTGTGACTGTATTATTTCAAAAGGTTTTCTTCATACAATTACGGCATATTATTATTATCATTATCAAGAATAATAATAATCACAAACATCATCAGTGTAATAAATAAAACCTGAAATATGCGAACACTAAAATGTTAATGACCACATTGTTAGACGTTTTATATAATGTTATATAAATGTCTCTCATTTCAACCCGTGTTTAAATCATTTAATACAGTAAATAAACTCCGTGTTTGAATCTCTGTAACTCGCCTTTTCAAGTAATGGTCATGTTAAACCAATCAGTGTAGACTAATTTACATATTTCCCATCAGCCTCCTCGGTCACGCGTATTTCTGAGACGTACATTGTAAACTACTTTACTAAAACAAGACAAATTTGAGATCAAAAACACTAAACAAACTGCAAACATTACACTAATCTCGATGTGACGTTTTATGTTCGGTTCACACCACAAACCATGACCGAGTTTAATTTCGCCTCACACAGGGTTTATATACACCAAGCAAGTCGTTTCTCTTCCGGAGCGGGAGGAAGCTCACTGTAGAGGTCACGTGCTGAGTGCCTAGTCACTCCACCAATCACCTCGGGGAAGGTCTGAGACAAGAGCCAATAGCTGTCCTCACAGGACATCATCTGATCCAGATGAGCGCGCGCACAGACACTGTGGAGCCACAGCAGGGCGCCAAACGCACGAGACGTTAATAACCGCCGAAACAGTGCAGTTACTAACCGATGCGGCCCTCGCGCGGCCTTGGAAACGCTCGCGGCTGGCGAATGAGTGCGATGTGTGAGCTGGTCACGTGACCAGAACCCAATTCAGACTACTCTCCCCCCGCTCCACTTTTAATTCACACTTTTAAAAAAGAGAGAGACTCACCCGCTGGGGCGTCAGAGGGCTGGAGACATACAGCCGACATACTCCACACAATCTCCCGCAGAGAACAGACATGTCGGGAAATAATCCGCTAACTAACCCGATAACCTGTAAAGATTTAGGCGAGATGAAGGTGAAGACAGTCACATGTCTATTCACACGGTCTCTGCGGTACGGCATCAAAAATAAACCCGTCAGGAAACACGGAGTCACTGTCAAGTGTTCCGCCTTTAGTCTGAAATATGCAGCAATATCTATCACACTAACGTTGTGTTATATTTATTGTTATATATTCAATATTGTCACAACGATGACATTAAAACAACACACCGATAATTATGAATACATCCTAGTAATTTAGCTCAATTCCAAGACAAATCCTTTAAACAAATGCCTTAAAAGTGGGGGAAACAATCGGACACCACTTCCGGACTCCGGTGTGACGTCACCGCCCGATACCGGTTCTTCTCGCGCCAAACAGAAAGTTAGAGTTAGCTTTAGCTTCTTATTGCCTCCGTTACCTCAGGATCCTTCTGTTATTACCGTCTTTCTGAAATAATTACAGTTTATAACCGGGTTTGACATTTTTATGGTTGTGTGACAGAGCAATGAGACGAACACGGAGCAGCAGAAACAAACCCGAGGTGAAGGAGGAGTTGGAGACAGGCAAGCTAACACACACACACATACACACACATGCATACACATACATTCATACACGCACACACACACATACATACACACTGATGTTGTTTATTAGTGCACTCTGTGGGGTTTAATAAAGACATACAGTAATTATTAGGTGTCTGTACATTTATAAAGGTTTAGATTGGAAATGTGACCTGATTCTCGGATTGATGAATAAGTAATGAGTGTGTGTGTGTGTGTATGTGTAGAGTGGGCGTGGCAGGATGACGATGGACAGTGGGTGTCCTACCCCCCTGAGGTGTGTGCTGAGATCGGCGCGGCAGTTCGGGCCCAGAGGAAGTGTGTGTCTCTGTCCCTCGGCCCCGGGTACGAGCTGGACCTGCTGAAGATGACGCAGACCAACACTGTGACTAAATACTGCCGCAAAATACGCAAGTCAGGTGACACACACACACACACACACTCCATTATACACACTTCACACTATTCTATTACACACAGCCCTCACACACACTGTCACTCTCTCCTCACAGTGTGTGAAGGCGAGGGCTCGACTGGTCTGCAGATTAAGGAAGAGAAAGAAGAGGAGGAGGAGGAAGAGAAGCCCGTCACTAAAAAGAGACGAGGAGGAGTGAAGAAGTGTGAATCCGCTGAGGAGCTGAACAGTACTGGTGATTAATCACAAACACACAGTTCAACACTGCAATAAAGGAAACAGTGTAGATACACACACATACACACACACACACCCATACACCCATATACACACACACCCATATACACACACACACACACACACACTCGTATACACTGATCAGCCATAACGTTTAAAGCCACTGAGAGGTGAAGTGAATGACGCTGATTATCCTCCATTATAATGGAACCTCTCAGTGGGTGGGATACATCAGGCAGAAGATCTGAGTGAGTTTGACGAGGGCCAGACTGTGATGTCTAGACGGCTAGGTCAGAACTTCTCCAGAACAGCAGGTCCTGTGGGCCGTCCCGGTGTGCAGGGGCTTGTACCTACCACAAGTAGTGAATGATTTCACTGTCCTGAGAGCTAGCTCAGTCTGAGCCTCTGAGTAATGAGGGTATCATTATCAATATCATCATCTCTATCATTTAGCATAAACACACACAGTGTATCACAGAGTGACCTCAGACCTCAATATATTTGCATTTCATCATCATCACCATTAATGTGTGCATTAATAAAGCCTTTATTAACATTGTGTGTGTGTGTGTAAGTGGAGAAGACGATGGTGATGAAGGGGAAAGCTCCAGTCGATACAGAGTGTAAAGCCAAACTAGGGAAGGTAATAATTCACCCCACACTGCAACATCATACAACAGCTACACAGTACACTGTGTGTGTAGTGTGTTACTGTGTGTGTAGTGTGTTACTGAGCGCAGTGTGTTACTGTGTGTGTAGTGTGTTACTGTGTGTGTAGTGAGTTACTGTGTGTGTAGTGGGTTACTGGGCGCAGTGGGTTACTGGGCGCAGTGGGTTACTGTGTAGGGTTTGGGTTAACCGTAGGGCAGCTGAACATCAGATGACACGTGTTTTTGTTTCTGCAGGCTCACGTCTACAGTGAGGGGGACGACGTATATGATGTCATGCTAAACCAGGTCAGTGCTGTTATCTCAATCAGATTTAGAGTTCCAGGTACTTGAGTTCTGAGTTGTCACAGCCGTGTAGTCATTGTGAGCATTACCTCACGACAGTGAAACCGTTCTGGTGTAATGTTCATGAAACCACAGAGTGATGTTTCCTCACGCACTGACATCTCATGTTCTCTTCAATCCTCTTTGTTCCACTGGGTTCCAGACCAACCTGCAGTTTAACAATAATAAGTACTACCTGATCCAGCTGCTGCAGGACGACCAGGCCCGGGTCTACAGCGTGTGGATGAGGTGGGGGCGAGGTAAGAGAACATACACAGCCCATCTACGCCTACCAGCTGCTCTCTAACTGCTTTTTTCTCAGCCTTTAGCAGTACTCACATCACCTCACTGCACTACAGAATTTAATATTTATAGTTCATCACATGGTGTCTGACCCATGCTGAGGTTCTCCTGGTTCTCCTCCTCCACAGTGGGAAAAGTCGGACAGAACAGTTTGGTGTCATGTGGTGCAGATGTCACTAAAGCCAAAGACGTCTTTAAGAAAAAGTAATTCCTTAAACCTCTTTTTAATGCAAGACAGAATAAAACTATACAAAGGTTTGGATAAAATGAAGTTAAAAATGTAGCACAGCTGATAAGTTAACATACAAATATATAAAGATAATTAAATGAACACTGTATTGCCAAGAGTACATGTACGCCTGACCATCACACCCATCTGTGTTCATGATGAACATCTCGTTGCTGTTGTAATGAGCTCCACTCTTCTGGGAAGGTTTTCCTGTAGAGGTTGGGGCGTGGCTGTGGGAGTTGTGTTCACTCAGCTACAAGAGCATTTGTGTGGTACTGATTCGTGATGGTGAGGTGTCCGCATACTTTTGGCCATATAGTGTTTATATTTGAGAAATTCTTTCTTGGTATCTGTGTTTGTAATTATGTATGATTTCTGCTCAGGTTCTTTGATAAGACTAAAAACGAGTGGACAGAACGAGCAAACTTTGAGAAAGTTCCTGGAAAATACGACATGGTGTTCATGGACTACAGCTTGAAAGACAACGTGAGAAAACAGCGTTAATAAGCTTTTATCAAAATGTGTTTATAAATGTCTCATAATACTGCAATAGAACAAATCTGTCCATCCATCCTCCCTTCCATCCTTTTTCAGGAGGGGTAAATGGTGTGTCTGTGCTGCAGTATGTACTTATTCTTGATGTATTTCCTGCAGGAGGAGAGCACGGCAGTGATGTCCACTCCTCCTGAGATGAAGCCGTCACAGCTGGACATCAGACTTCAGTCGCTCATGAAGCTGATCTGCGACATAAATGCCATGGAGGAGTGTGTGCTCGAGATGAAGTTCGACATTAAAAAAGCTCCTCTCGGTGTGTGTGTGTGTGTGTGTTTTTATAACTCCATCAGTTGTATATCCTCACTCTACTCTATACTGATGTACTTTCCCTTTAATCATTCTGTGTGTGTGTGTGTGTGTGTGTGTGTGTGTGTGTTAGGGAAGCTGACGGTGGAGCAGATCCGAGCAGGATACTCTTCTCTGAAGAGAATTGAACAGTGTCTGAAAAAGAAAAGCAGCAATAAAGAGCTTCTGGAGGCCTGCAACCAGTTTTACACTCGCATTCCACATGACTTTGGGTAACACTACACAACACTGCACGACACTGCATGAGACCACACTGCACAATGCCACACTACACAACACTGTACAACTCCACACAACACTACACTGTACAACATGACACGACACTACACAATGTTACACTACACGAAACAACACTACACTATACAAAACACTACACAACTGCTATACTACACTAAACTACACAACATGACACAACACTAAACTACAATACTGCACTGCAATACACAACACTACAGTGCACAATTTAATTCAATTTTATTTCTAAAATGGACATTGTCCCTAATGACCAAACGGTGGTGACGGAGAACCTCCGGAAAACTCAGGAAAAACTCCCTGAGAGATGTTGAGAGGAACCAGACTCAAAAGGGAACCCATCCTCACCTGGGTGACACTGGACAGTGCAGTAATAAATAATCCCTTCTATAACTGTGTACTTTGCAGTAAATTGTAACCAGTAATCCCAGTTTAACATTCTATGCCCACGAACCCTCCAGGTCTGCACCTTTACGTAAGAAAAGTTAATGACTAAAGGCTTGACTAAACAAATAAGTTTTCAGCCTAGACTTAAACACTGAGACTGTGTCTGAGTCCCCAACACTGATTGGAAGGCTGTTCCATAACTGTGGGGCTTTGTAAGAGAAAGCTCCGCCCCCTGCTGGAGTCTTCAATATTTGAGGTACCAACAGAGAGCCAGCACCTTTTGATGGACGAAGGTGTGGAGGATCATAACGGAGTTCCCTCAGGCACTGCGGTGCGAGACCATTCAGTGCTTCATAGGTTAATAGATATATTTTATAATTTGACTGGTGCAGTGTGGATAAGAATGGTGGGTGATGTGGTCATAGCTTCTGGTTCTAGCAACATCTGCTGTATCCAGACATCAAGGCATTAGAATAATCCAATATAGCACTTTACAACATACACAACATAACACCATACTACACAACACTACACATCATTACACAAATGTACCACAACACTACACAACAAAAACACTCATCATTATACACAGTATAATATTGTAATAGTGTAATATTACTGTACGTTTAGTAGTAACTCTTGGTTCTGACTTTGTGTGAGTTTTTCTGTTGCTTTAGGATTTGGACTGAAGTTCTAGTGATGTTCTACAGAGAACCCTGTGGTTGTATGTTGTGTAACGTTACTGTGTTCTTTTTTAGTTTGCGCCCTCCTCCCATTATCCGCACTGAAGAGGAGCTGAAGGAGAAGATCGCTCTGCTGGAGGTAAACCCCCTCGCACACACACCTCATACACACATCACACTCATACACTCACAATTAATTTCTCGCTCTCTCGCTCTCAGGCTCTGAGTGATATAGAGATAGCAGTGAAGATGGTACAGTCCGGATCAGTGAGTGATGAAAATCCGCTGGATAAACACTACAGGTCTCTGAAGTGTCTCCTCCAACCTCTTGACCCACATGCACACGAGTACCAGGTATAGACACACACTCACACACACCCGTACACACAGAACCCTTCATACTAGAACCCTGTCTTTCATTTATGGCTGGTTACCATGGTTACACTATTGGTTGAACTCACTTGAGAGCCTTTGCAAAGCCACAAGCCCAGTTATCCACCAAGAGAATTAGTTCCTGCTGAAATAAAGATTCTGTTTCTCTTTACTCTCTCTGTCTGTGGTGTGTGAAACCATTACACTGATTTCAGGTGATTGTGAAATATCTGCAATCGACTCACGCAGTCACTCATAATGATTACACCATGACTGTGCTGGACATCTTTACTGTAGAGCGAGAGGGTGAGAAAGACAACTTCCTGTCTCACCTGCACAACAGGTAACACTGAAACATTTCACACACCTATTACTCTTATTAGTTAAATATTAATAAAGCTCATTGTAGTGTGCGTGTGTGTGTTAGGACGTTGCTGTGGCACGGTTCTCGTCTGTCTAACTGGGTCGGGATTCTCAGTCAGGGTCTCCGAGTCGCTCCACCTGAAGCTCCAGTTACTGGCTACATGGTGAGAAACACACGGAGTGTGCGCTGTGGTGTAAAACAATATGGTGGTATTTAATTATTTATTTCATAGTAAAGGGTTAATAAAAGTATATTTTGGTTATTTTGTTTTTGTCTCTGTGTAGTTTGGTAAAGGGATTTATTTTGCTGACATGTCGTCTAAGAGCGCTAACTACTGTTTCTCCAGTCCGAAGAACAACGTTGGATTACTCCTACTGAGTGAGGTGCGTGACTCCAGCAGAAACCAAGCTCCTGAGTGGCACCTCTGTGTGAGCACATCATGCTGTGTCCTTAAAAACACCTTAATCACATTTTACACAGTGAGAGTCGCTCACTGCGGAGTTCCAGCCCAGGACAATGATGTGTAATAAACACAACCACTGACATGTTTATGTAAGCTAATCAGATATCTAGCATTCTGTTCAGCTGACGTGCTTCAGTGACGGTAATGCTAGCTAACAGCAGGCTAATGCAGGCTAGTTAGCTGTAAGAAGCATTATTTTTTCATTATCAGGAGAAACAACTGAACAGTGTGAGAAGGAGAAATATGGTTTCCACTTTTCCCTGTGAAACATGAAACCTGTGTTTGCTCTCAGGTCGCTCTCGGAGACTATAACGAGCTTCTGGATGCTAAATACGATGCTGACAAACTGCCTTCTGGGAAACACAGCACTAAAGGCCTGGGCCAGTCCGCCCCCGACCCCAAGAACTCCACCACGCTGTAAGTCCAGCTGTTAATCCAACTAATCACACTACGGTGACCACGCGGTGTCATCTGCCCTCACAGAAGTGTGTTTTGTTTGTTCTGACCTAACGCTTGTGAAACGCTACCTTACACTTTCACAGGTAAGACCTGACTGGACACTGGTTCTGTCCCACTGCACTGACCTTCACTCGTTCTTTCAACATGTACCCGAGTGCTGTGTCTGTCTGTGAACCCACTTAAAGGGCGACAGGACGTTTGATTCACTCCATAAACGCAGAAGGTCGAGGTAGTGGTCGAGGTAGTGGAGAAGTCTACCCCGAATGAAGAAATAGAAATTTTAAGTTGAAGGGCGTTTACTGGGGAGAGGCGGAAAATTACAAGCTGCAGGTTTGGCTGGAAAGCAGCGGTACTGTGCTGCTGTAATTTGGTTGCTTGGTTTTATTCTTCAGGGACAGTGTGACGATTCCGCTGGGTCCCGGAGTGAGGACCGGCGTGGGACACAGTGGAGGATACTCACTCCTCTACAACGAGTTTGTGGTGTATAATCCTGCTCAGATCCGCATGAAGTACCTGCTGAGGATCCAGTTTAATTACTCAGCACTGTGGTGAGGGAGTGTGCGAGTGTCAGTGTGTGTGTGTGTGTGTGTGTGTGTGTGCGTGAGAGAGAGAGAGAAAATGTAGAGAATTCTCCAGTATAAAACCTTAAGCAGTGGTACAGTTTACTGCTTATTGACAGATGAGAAAATCTCTGTTTAAAAGTCTCTGTTTAGTTTTGTAGGTTTTGGATAAAATGTAAGAGATTTTTTTAATAAACTCTGTCCAACTGGATCTTCTTCTGTGTGTTACTAGTTTGACTATTTTTCCTAACAAGGTTCACATGTCAATGATAGGGTTACACTAGGGGCGGAGCTGTAGAGTGTACAGTTTGGGGGCGGAGCTTTTGGAGGAGCTGTAGAGTATACAGTCACAAAGTTTGTCAGATTGTTTTTGTGTAAAGTGTGATATTTCTAAATTGTCTGGGAGCAAAAGGAAAAATCAAATCACTCTAAACCTGACCCTGACTCTAATCTAAACCTGACCCTGACTCTAATCTAAACCTGACCCTGACTCTAATCTAAACCTGACTCTAATCTAAACCTGACCCTGACTCTAATCTAAACCTGACTCTAATCTAAACCTGACCCTGACTCTAATCT
>JAOTRJ010000045.1:15334265-15344491 GCA_028564905.1 Leptodoras praelongus | reverse complement strand
ATAATATGAATTATATTATGAATGAACTAGTTTTGATGCCTTCAGTGAGAATCTACAATGGAAATAGTCATGAAAATTTTAAATTTGACTTATGAAATTGCCATGATGAAACATAGGTGACCAGTCACGTTACTATTACTCAGAGAATGATCTTACAGTCCAAAGTTAACATTTATTAAACTTCTGGCAGTTCAGATCCCTGAATAAGTCAAATTTGCTGAAGATTATTACCTATAAACTCAATAAACCCAGAAAGATAAAAGATAATTAACATTGCGTATGCACGTTGTGTACACACGTTATGAGGATGTATGTTGTGTTGACACAAATTTTGTCAAATCAAATTGCTATAAAATTATTAATAACAACCGTGACAATACAACTGACAGAAATAAAGAAATAAACATTAATAATCAAATCTTTATATTTATATAATATAATATTCACAGGGACAAGAAGTCTTTAAAGTGGAAGAAATAAATTCCAAATTATAGCCTGTTACTATAAAGATTAATTCCAATTTATGTAAATACTGTATAATGATTGCAGTTTTTGGTGAAATAAACTAAAATTAGCTTACATGCAGGGTACATAAGGTGAGTATTCAGTTGCCTAGCCCTAAAGAGCAACTCTGCATAAATTGTTCATTGGAAACCCCCTGTAAAAAAGTGTGTGTGTGCATGTGTGTGAACTGGAATGCCTCTTTGTATGCGTGTGTGTTAGGATCAGAGCTGAATACAGTGCAGTAGCCTGCTGTGACATACAGTAGTTGATCACAGCTGCTTGAGAGGTGAACAATAGTTTTAGGGGGGCAGAGGCTGATAATGCCGTCTTATCACATACACCAACTGGAATACAGTTCAGCATTAGCACTGAATGCTAGCTTGTTATAAATCCTTTAACACACACACACACACACACACACACTCTTCAAAGGCACCTTCCAGGCCTGCACCTTTGACAAGACTGTACGACTGAACTGGAGTTAAGGGTCAACAGGGCATCTTCACAAATTTGATAAGGGAAGAACTTAATATAATGAGTCAGAGGTTTAGCAGCTGGAATATGAGGAATTTTCCATGCTATTTTAATAATAATTCATGTACATAATAATAATAATAATAATAATAATAATAATAATAATAATGACATATAATTTATGTTGCCTGGATGTAACATAAATATCATATCGCAATACTGAATACACAATATAAAATATATTTTCACATATTATTTACCACTATACTGTAAGTAAAACCAGTATTCACACTTATTTTTATTTTATATTACATTTGACAGTTCAAAGACAAAAACAGAAAGTGGAACAGAAGAAAAAGTGAATATTCAGTGCATCCATAAATACTTTTAAAAATACTTTTCAAAATATGTGTGTTTGTGCGCACGCTTTGGTTTTATCTAAGTGACCAGATGTCCCGACAAGGATGGGAATATCTGATATTTTTTACCTTCTCTGTACATTTTGCCTGGCCCTGTAAGGATTCTGTAAGGGTTTTTTGGTTGTAGTTTTTAACAACAAAAAAAGAGCCTTACTGAGGTTAAGGTTAGGGTTAGACCTCACAATAACAGCAAGACAAAACTGTGTGTGTGTGTGTGTGTGGCGGGTGCGTTCACATGCTTGTGTTTGTGTATTATCTACTTTTAGAGGTGGGGTGTCATTGTGTTTCACTAATGAGGGTCTCTGTAAGCACGGTGCCCCAGGGGTCTTGTAATCCTCTGTGAGTGTGTGTTTGTGTGTTGTCTTACAGGCCCCAGACCCCTGTTTGAGGAGGGGGCGTGGGGCAATACACTCAGACTGTGTTCATACTCACCTGCTTATCTAGTGGAGAAACAGAGAGAGAAAGGATGAGGTCTATGCACCTATCTGATTCCACTGGCTGCTGACACAATGCAGTGTGATAGAAACACAATGCCCATTTGATGCAGCTCTGTATGGAAGAGTGCCCCCCCCCTTCTCTCTCACACACACACAGACTCCATGTGGTACAGACCTATATGGAAATGTGCCAAAATGTGGTTGCATTTCTCCTTTAGTCAGTCTCTATCTAACCCAAAAATGTTCTCACTCTCAGATAAAGATCGTTCCCTCATGCATGGCGGTTATTACATAGTACACCACATACCAAATATACAAAAGCTAGTACATACAGAAATTCAATATATGCAAACTTCAGACTCATAGCTTTTGATGTCATATCCTTTTTTAAAAAGTCTTCCTCAGACTTCTAGTAGTCAGCAGAAACACTCAATGTCCCCAAACACCACTGAGCGCAAGTATCCAGTCCAAAGCAGCCCAGTTTGTCGCACCGCCGTATCCAGCAGGTAAATCCAACCAGTTCTATAAGACCCATTATTTCCAAGACGTACATCCCAGGTAGTGTGATCTGGACACGTGGAAAGAGGTGCAAATTCTCCAGAGTTCCTCACACGTACTGGCCCTGCTCTGTTCTGACACTGTTCTGCTCAGTCTCATATATGTCTGCTGTCCAATACAATGGAACATTGTGTTCAAGACAATCCCCATTCACACAGCACAGAGGCCATTCAATTGTACACAATCTAGCTGTGGATTACCACATTCCAGATGATCTGAGCCAACATTCAACACACACACATGCACACACATATACACGCCCACACACAACTACTGTAGCCTATATACAGGTAATATAAAGGTGCAATATAATATTCTTTACATTATACCAAACAGATTCATTTCATTCTACCATTTGTATGCTATTTTGTGACTATCTGTATAATGTATTCGGAATCATTATTTTAAACGACAATTTTCAGTATCTGTTTTTATCTCCCTGTACAAGATTCAAGATTCAAGATTGAGAAGTTTATTTGTGACATGTGCATTTGTATATATTACAAAAGAAATGTGAAGCAGCTGCAACATGCTTGTTAGTTATAGAATATATAATTATTATAAGCTAATAATAAAAGGTATTTTTAAATTAAGAGAGAGTTAAAGTGACCAAGTGTTCTGGAGTCCTGTATGCACAGGTATAGAAATATGCAGGGTGTGTGTGTGTGTGTATTTGTGTGTCCTCATAGAATGTGTGGTACGAGGTTCAATTCTCATAAGTAAAAATATACGCATATTAATAATTTGTACTGCAATAATAATCATTGATAATAAGCAATAAATAATAAATTGATCATTTGGACTGTCATCCCTTCCAGGGCAGGGATGTGGGAACACTTTTTACTTTAAGGGTGTTGACATTTTAAGCAAAAATATTCTTCTTATTATTATTTGTTGTTGTTGTTGTTGTTACTGCTGTTGTTGTTGCTATTAAAGTCAGCACCTTCACTTTCCACATCCATGTTCCAGGATTTATTCCCACCTTGTGCCCAGTGGTTATATAGGCTCCAGATCCACCACAACCCTGACCAGGAAAAAGATTTAAACAAAACTTAACCTTAATTTTATGACGAGCATTTTCTTGCTTTTAAATCTGAGTCCCTTGCCTACAATCTGTGAATAATTACTACACTGGGGTGATACCCTTAAAGCCTGAATGATTGTCCCCTCACCTAGAGTAATATAATTGAAGAGGAATAGGCTACTATTAAGTTACATAATTTCACTGTACCTTCACAGAAAAAAGCTGCTTTGAGGCAATGTGCATTGTAAAAGCACTTTGGAAATAAATTTTAATTAAATACTATGTACAATACTAATGGAACCTGTTTCTTGTCACTAGTGCACCAGGGTGCAGCTTTCTGAGTGTATCTGTTACATGGTACTGTAAAACTTTTCCTTTTTGATGATATATGAGATCAATTCTTGTACCTTTTCTTGGTTTTAAGGATACTTTGCAGTACATACACCTTTCCAGGTACAGGGTACACACTAAACATGCCTGTGACATGCTCCAATACACTTCTCACAAGACAATGCTTTTCATCAATGCATTTGCAAGTTAAACCGAGCCAAGGTCTCTGTAAAGGTTTCAGGATGTTTCCTGCAATCGTGAAAATGTCAACCGAAACTACTAACATTATTGTATTCACGCTGAGCGGCTCGCTGTCATTAACTAACCCCATTAGCGGCCTGCGCTCGCGTTCACGCGCACATGTGGATTCCGCGCTTCTGCTCCACACTGCAGCTTTACCCAGAAAAAAGGAATCACTTATTAGTGTAAACACACATTAAGGCCACTAGAGGAATGTGTATTGGTGTGCTGTCATTTCGTTCCTTTTGTATGCAAATTGCTACATCATAAGAAGTGTATTCACATTTCGGGAAGTGTACAAGGTTAATATGTTTTGTTGATTGCTTTATCGATACGACACTCCACTTAGACTCCATACATAGATCTCCTACACTTCATATTCATTTCGATGTTGTGGATGGAATAATCAAATACAGTGAAATGAAATATATCTTTTGAAGTTTGCAATTATTAACTAATGATTACACGCGCCTTCTACTCCACCAAAGAAAACAAACAAACAAAAACATTTGAGTTAAAAAAGTTTTCTGCTTTCTTTTAGACTACATAACAGATACCTGATGATAGATTTTGGTTTAATAAAAATAAAAAAGCAAGGCTTTGATCATCGCAGATCTGGTCTTGGGGTGATGGCTTTCTAATGTAGTTACTTGGTCTTTGCGGTGTTTTCACATTTCATCATCTCTTGCGCAAGATCAAATTAGTCTCCAATTAACAACCAGTCAATCATCCCGGGTCTCGTGACCTCCCTGATTAAAAACAAAATAAAAGCACGAGTCTCTCCACTTCAATTCGATTACCCGCAGTATCATTAGACTGTCTAACATGTATTATTCCTAAACTGTATCGATTAGCGGACGCTCGTCTCTGCTTTGTGAGGAGGGCAAACAGGTTTCGCTGCGCCGGCCGGCGCGCAGACATGAGCCAGACCACACAGATAAAAATCTAAACCTTGATCATTGGTCTCATTGAATTAACTGAGGGGCCAGTTCTGAGTGGATGACTGTGTTTGATCAAGGTGTCAGCGCAATTCTGTCCATGATTATATTATGGCTGCTGAAGCTCGGAGGTATTAACAGGGTATTGAAGTCTCTCTCTCTCTCTCTCTCTCTCATTCTTTCTTCCATTCTCTCTCTCATTCTCTGTCTCTCTCTAATTCACTCAATCACTCACTTTCTCTCTCTCTCTCTCTCTCTCTCTCTCTCTCTCTCTCTCACACACACACACACACACACACACCACCAGCAGCAGGTGCATTAGTCAGATCTCCTCTCTCCGCCAGGTGCTCTGTGCATTGTAAAAAAAAAAAAACACTACTTAAAAAAGTAAGTGTAACTGGTTACACTCAGTTAATGAACTGAAAATTTTGAGTGTAACCAGTAAATCTTAAATATGAAGTTAACAGAACAATATCTGTGTCTGACATTTTTTAAACTTTTTAATTATTTTAAGCTAAATAAACACACAACTTTGAATGCAGCCTGGTAATTTCTTTTACAGCATGTGTATTACATCTGAACGAACATTAAAAACGAATAATGCAACCATAACACCATTGCCAAATCCATTTTAAATGCGAAAGAGTAAATGTGAAGACTGCTCATTTAAATAAAAGGCATATCACTCCAATATACGAGGTTGCACCTATTGAAATCAGGATAAAAATGCACATCCGGGCTTTAGATTTTCATCACATAGAAAAGACAACATGTACATGAGAAAGGAACTACAAGCAGATGGATTTTCCAACGCATTTCCCCCTTAAACCATGCATCAATCTGTTCAGTTTGAACAAATCCTGTGAAAAGCTTCCCTCACACACATTATAACTGCTACAGAATATACTGCAGGGTATCATAGAGAATAAACAGAAGAAATTTCAGATTTCTCACTGACAGATTACAGCATTCAGCAAACTCCCTTACAGGCTACAGGAGTGCTTCCATCATATACATATCCTCTAACTACTGCAAATACTCAGGGTTTAAGAACACTACCACTCTAAAACCATGATAGAGTGGTGATTTCAGGCTACAGTGAGGGGTTTTCTTCCTGACTTAGGGGGAGTTTATTTCAGCACCTGTGTGCCAGCACAGAGAAACGTCTTGCTGTTCAGGCGCGTTCAGTGTTGTTTCAGACTATTTCTGCTTAATGCATTCGAGATGTCTTGCAATAACCTGTATGAGAATACACTGCTGAACTTCAGCAAGGTAAAATATGAACCTGCATTATTTTTCATTTTTTTGGATCGTCAAGGCAATTTGATCCAGATACACTCGTGACAAAGCTGACAGGTTAAAGCTTAATGCAATAAAAAGCAGTTTGTCAGAGGACAGAATTATTGGCATACTGTACAGGAAAAAAGTGCTCTGTGTAAATATATAATGTAATTTACTTTAGCATACTACAGTGTTGTATAGGTTCAGTTATGCACTTTAAAAACGTCTTAAACCTACACTTAATTTTTCCATTTTACACGTCATAATAATTTGTTTCCTTTGCCGTGCATTGTGTGTACAGTGATTCAGGTTAGGTAATAGGTAATGTGTGAAATGTTGTGCTTTTATAATAAAGAAAACCTTCATAATTTTTTTCACTACCACAGTGATCGAGAAAATGAAACCCCCGGTCTGGTGTAATAAATGATAGGTTATTGTGCAATGCCTCTGCGCTTCTCTTTTAGCTGGAAAGCACGATGGACTAAAGTTATAACATTAAAAACAGATTGCAAGACTTAACTAAAATAAATACAGCACTTTGTTTCCATATAGAGATATTGGCATTTCGGGTAACAAAGCCTCCTTTGGTTAATCCCACAGGGAGCTCTGTCAGGGAGTTTTGATGGCCGGGATTTTTTCCGCAGGGAAAATAAAGCGCGCGCGGCTTGTTGCGCTCCTGCACCACTCCAAGGCCACGTTTCCTTCCTACAGTTGCAGGTTTCCGTGCGCGAATCTTATCGTTCCCAAAAACCTGAGGCTTAGCAAAATAACCTTCACACATGCTCTTTCAAGTCTCAACTCGCCCAACGTCTCACGCACGTCTGTCGATACATGCCTTTATAATAGCACATATACATGTCACCATCTGGATCCTATGACTATATGACTATGTACAGATACTCCCAGTGTACATTATAGCCTACTGCACTGGGACTGGGTAGGTAACGTAGAAATCGCAGCTTGGAACGTAGAAATCTGGGCAGTGGTGTCATTGTGAGACTGCCATGCCCTGAACGTGACCTCTGTAGCCTACTGCAGGACGGGCAAATATTTCAACATGTTTATGTCTAGTAGCACATCCAGGGCTTGCTCTTCACTAACCCGAGTGTCTGGGAAGAAGTCTAGGGAAGAAACAAAAAACGTGATTAGGATTTACAAATTAGAAAATGAACACTAGTTGATAGAACTAGATCTAAAGGGGGGTAAATATACAATATTTACTATTAAATACACAAATTGCTAGTTTTCTTTTGAATGCATCAATAAAAATTGTTAATAAACAATATAGGCTATAAATTGTAAAGAATCCGAGTCCATTCTCTACACTTGCTTATTTAGTAGTTATGTAGACAAACCTACATGCATGTTTGGTGTAAGAGTTTCGTTGCTGGGGGGAAATGTATTTACAATTTTCATTTTTAGCCTTGAAGATTGTTTATGATTATTTGTGTAGGCTACCTCTGAGGCTGGGAGTTCTCACTTAGGTGGGAAACCTGTGGAGGCTCACACCTTTAATCCACTCCTCTGTGCGCCCATTGGTCCGCGCTGCGTTTAAAGTCCGACAGGAACTCTGGGACTGACATGAACAGGCTGAAGAAGTCTTAAAGACAGCCATGTACTTTGACAGAATGTTTCCCTCTCTCGACATGGGCGCCATGCAAGAAATGCTGGAAAGCGAGCAGCGCTGTTTCGCAGCGTCTGAGCAGCCCGAGGTTCCTGTCTCAGGGCCTTCCAGCCCGGCATCGGCAGAGTCTGAGCTCAGCTGCTCCAGTCCGACACAGGAAACCCGAGTGAGGAGACCTCTGAACGCCTTCATCATCTGGACGAAAGAGGAGCGCAGACGTCTCGCGCAGCTCAACCCAGATCTGGAAAACACCGACCTGAGTAAAATACTTGGTAAGCGAAAAAAAACAAAAACAAAAAAAAAACCCAAAAAGCGCCTGTTTATATTGAACACGAAAGGTCTGCAATCTATTTGTAATGCACGTCTGCACAGCTACCACACATAAACACAATGTGCAATATGTCTAAGTTTATGTCTATGTTTCTATTTAACACAAAAGGTCTGCAATATATTTGTAATACGTCTGCACAGCTAACACACATAAACGCAATATGTCTAAGTCATCCATTATATCAAGCTGTCAGTAGAGCAACATCCATACAGAGATCAGTGTTTGCCCTATACTAACCCCAAAGATAGCTCATGAAGGTCTTGCTAATCAGCTGATTGATTGAGATTGAATCAGGAAGTTAGACACTATTTCTTTGTTTTTAAGATTAATATAATGTTTCTGAACACATTTCAAATTTTCACTTGCTCTGCAGGTAAAACTTGGAAAGCCATGTCTCTGGCAGAGAAACGTCCATACATGCAGGAGGCAGAAAGACTGAGGGTCCAACACACTATCGACCACCCCAACTACAAATACCGTCCTCGTCGACGCAAGACCAACAAGCGTGCTGCTGCCAAGATGCCCTCAACTGAAAGCAATACCTCACCCAACTTCCACCTCAGTTATATGCTCCAGAACCAAGCTCTTCAATATCCGTACACACACTCACACACCGTGCCTAACTCTTACACACATCCTCATGGTCCTGGTTTCCAGCACCATCCTGTCCCATCTCAGAATGGACCAACATTTACAAATGGAGGGTTAACGTTTCCAGATGCAGCAATGCTCGTGAACTCGTGTTTAGCCTGCCCACAGCAGTCGGTGTACTCGACAGAACCCCAGCTGTACTACAGTTCCCAGCATGCAGCGCAGCAGAGAGGAGGAGAGCAGTGGGATTGGCGGGGGCAAGAAGTGTGTGCGTGTGTCCTGTGCTCAGGCGGACCATCACTAGAATTTTACCTGGAACAGGTACGAGTGGACATGCTTGACCAGCTGGATCGCAATGAGTTTGACCAGTATCTCAATCCTGTCCATCCTAAAGACCAACACTTTCAATGAACACCACAAAGTGACCACATATCAGTGTTATAAACTAAGAGACTTGGCAGCAGGTCAAACCACAGAGTGGCCTGTTTGGAACAATATATTTTTTTCACTGTTGCTTCTCAAAAAAGATTCTTGTATGATGTGACTGTGTATATAAATAGTTGTATTTATTTATGAAGTTTAGTGGTGCCTCAATAGAGAATAACCTTTCTCAGGAATAAACCTCACCGTCAGTGTGGACTACAGAAAATCCTTTATATTTTAAGATGTGTCATTTGTCTCACTTTAAATCATTTGCCTGCTTTGTTCTCCGAGATTTACAAGACCAGCTTACTTCATTGTACTTTTGAAATGTGTATTTATTACTTGTTGACTTGTGGGAAAGTCCAATTTCAAATTCTATAAATAAAACGTTTAAATATAATTCTGCGTTTTTCATCTGTGAAAAATCTTGAATTATGTTAGAAGGCTTGGTTCTATTTCCTTATGTTCCAGAAATGTACCCAAGGTTCACGTGAGGTCAGGATACAGAGGTCCTGCTATTCTTTCATTGTTCTTCATTTAGATCTATTTGTCTGAGTGGTTGATCATGTCAGGAGCATGATGATGATTGGTTCCTGGGTATATCTTCACTGCTTATCTTGTTCTCCAGTTGAAAATTTTTCAACAAGCCTGTATTTTTATTATGCAGATACAACTTTTCAGAAATGTTCAAGGGAAGCATTTATAATCACACTTAATGTATGTTTGTATACAATTAGGCTTGAAGGTATGTTTGTATACTACTGGGTTTTAAACCATCTGGAGTCCTCCTAACTAACACAAATGTTTGCATTCTGGGTGCAGCCACAGTCCCTGATGTCACTCAAAGAATAACAGTAACACTCCCAGGACCCAGGGCATTAGAATTCTTTTATAATTAATAAAAGTTAATAATATAATAATAATGAATACATTTATTGAATTGTCAAATGGTTTTGTCTGAAATAAGAATATATGATATACAGTACAGGCCAAAAGTTTGGACACACCTTCTCATTCAATGCGTTTTCTTTATTTTCATGACTATTTCCATT
>JAOTRJ010000045.1:15254473-15265127 GCA_028564905.1 Leptodoras praelongus | reverse complement strand
TCACACTCTGCTCTTACTGGTGCAATGTGCAATTAATGAAGATTGGCCACCAGGCTGGTCCAATTTAGCCATGAACCCCCCCCCACACTAAGATGACAGGTGTTTCGGTTTCATTGTCTAACCCCTGTACATCCCCCCACCGAATCTTGGAGGGAACGTTGCACAGTCCTCACGCTGATGTTTTTTGAGGCCCCAGTATTGAATACAATTTTACATGAGGCAGACACCTAATGCTTGAAACAATTCTGGTCATGTTCAACAAGAGTCGTTTTACAGCCACACTGCTGTTTCAAGTTCGAGGTTGACTCAGAATTCTGGTAGTCATGGTACACCCTTGAAATGCTCATACATGAAAATCCAAACTTTGCTTCTACCTCCGAAATGCTATGACCCATTTCACGAGCTCCAACTATTAAACCGTGTTGAAAACCGTGATGACTTGCCATTATCATGGCAGAAGCTAATCTAGAAGCTTCCATAGATGTCCTTCACTTTATATACCTGCTGGTGGACACAACCAATGATGTGTGTAGGTGTTGCTATGCATTTTACACAGGCTCCAGTACCAGTTTTTCCCTGGTACTTCAGTGTAATTGCTAGCCAGTTCTCTCACAAGCAAAGGTACAGGGTGACAAAATCATACGGTCACCTCTAACGTAGGAATTTCCAGCACTGTCCTCACACAAACGCAATGCTGCACGCCTCTTGGTCTTGTTAGAGAGCGCAGGCTGAAGCAAGTCATACACTTGCTCATTGTAGATCTCATAGTAAGCAACCCACAGCGAGTACACACACTGCACATCATCGACAGCGCCCACTGCACTGTCCACTGCGAGACAGGAAAAGAAACATTATAAACACTGTCCAGCACCCTCTGCACTGTCCACTTGTGTGATATTGCAATATTACCTGTCTGATCATAAGAGACTCCAGAGAAAGAGAGACTGTTGATGGAAGAAGAGGATGAGCTCCGACTCCTGCTGGTTCTGGTGGACTCAGAGTCCTGCAAACACCAATAAGATTTTTCCATTTTTCTCATATTAATCACCATTTCATTTAGTTTGTGCCGGTACCTCTTTCAGCATGCTGAAGAGCGCAGTCTTGGCAGCTTTCTCCATTCTAAGCTGATCAGAGTCCAGTTTCTGCACATCCGAGTTCAGGTACGGCTTTAGGTCCATGTGTTCATATAGCCGTCCATTGATGTGCCTGAAGACCGTGTCAAGGGCACGTGGTAAAATACCAGGGTCTTTTGGAGAGCCTGTGTTCATAGAACACCAACAGCTGTAAGAAATGTTCACTTGCACATCACAATCACAGTTCCAGACTGACAATTGGAAAATAAATTCAATATAAATATTAAAATCAATACATGGCATCTGAAAGGTATCCTCATAAAATTTTACACTTCATACTTTATTCACACCTTAAAAAGCAAGTCATTTATTTATGGTCATGATATAGCAAGTATGGAAAAATCTCACACACAAGCCATTAACACACGCTTTAAGCAGCACCAGATTATTTGGATTAAATCAGTTTTATGCAATTTTGGATTATCAGTGTGCTAATTTAGCAGCAGGGCATTAGTTGTAATTTATACACACTTTTGCGTAGTATTGTAGTCCAGAGACCACCTTTTCACTTGTATTCAGTATTGTCTCAGAAATGAAAGCAATCGTGACGCCGAATCGGTGCCAAAGTAGAGCAGCATGGGTTGGACTCAACTGTAGAGGAAGACCTCGAGACTGAACCACCACCGCCCAGAGTGACGAAGATAAACTATTACATTTGTCATACTCTTAAAATAATTAAGCAAAAAAAAAAAAAAACACAATAAAAATGTATTAACTGATTATACACATTGTATTAACTGGTGCTATGTATATGATATATAAAGATTTAAGGTCTCAGTCTCGAAAGTGTACCAAAGTCACGGTCTTGTCTCAGACTGGTCCCTTTAAGGTCTTGGTCTCCAATACGATATACTGTAGGTGGTCATGTCCCCATCACTACTTCTGCCTCATACAAGTGGCCCCGTATTATTCAGTGTGATGTCCCAAATCCCCATCAGATCTAATCATGTAAACGCTAACTTAATTTTTAAGATGAGATTCCTTTATTGATCTCCATGGGGGAACAGCAGCACAGAGAAATACAGATATACTGTAGATATAAACAATACTTAAGAACATTTAGAAAATACTCAGACAACCAGGACTTTCAGAACCTACAGACACCTTGCATTATGGCGTTTGTGTAGTGCTCCACTGTTATATTCTGACCTTGTATGGTATGCGTCTTCCCAGCGTTGGTTACTCCATAGCTGAAGACGAGTGCATTTTTGCCATGAAGAAAATCCTGAACTTGAGATCTGATCGTTCCGTCAAAGAACTCTGCCTGAGTCGACTCTGGCCCAAAGATCTACACAATAAGCATACCATTTCATGAAGCTGCATAGAAGTCATAAAGAGAATCAGAATCAGCAAGGTACCAGGCACTACCTTAGTGAAGCTGAACTTGTGCACCTGCTGGCCAATGCCTTTTTCACTGCACTTCATGGTGGCAGAGCCTTTAGGGGCATGAAGTGTAGCAGTTTCGGCACTCTCAAACACTACACAACCCTGAAGGAGGCAATACAAATGTAACAGGCTTGCTACACCTTTGGTCAAAAACCAATCATCAGGGCCCTCCAGACAGTCAACTCACACAACACTGGGAAACAGTAAAAACACGGACAGTCTGGGAACCAACAGTTTAAACAACATGGGAAACATCAAAGCAAGCAGAAACAAACCTGGTCCTCGTTGTTGTTGAGCTCCTCCTTACTGAAAGGTCGAACTCTGAGGAAAACTCGAAGCTGCTGCTCACATGCATCAACAGACTCACTCTGTAAACACCCACACAAGGTCAATTTACCAGCAGGACTACATGCAAAGCCAGGCTTAGTGACACAATCCCTACCTGTGAAGTGATGGAAGACAAGCCAGAAAGTTCTGGTAATGCAGCATGGTGAGGATCACATGCTGTGGACTCCATGGCCACCAAAACTGTGCCTTCGTGCGTCAGGTCAATAGTTGCTGCCATGACTGGGACAGGAAATTACTAGCACACTTGTTTCAGAAAGTAATGCACAGGTATGTTTTGCGTTTACCAAAGCAAGGTTACAAATACCTGCAGAAACAACCAAAAACCAACCAACCAACCTCTTCAGCTCCAGCTCATCTAGGGATAAAAAACTGGCTCTGTTACAAGCAAGATGGATTCAATACATTTAGATCTCCAACTACCTGTCAGCAGCAAATCTAGAGTAAAACAGCTTTATCCACTTTCAGTGATGAATCAAAACCCCACCCCAAAAGGCCATCTAGCCAATTATGTGTGAGTTGCAAAACCAGCCCTCCAATCAGAGCTGAGCCTTAATCAGCTTCATCAGAGATCAACTATCTTACAAGCTTCAAACATTACTGATACTTCATTCCTCTTTGTATACTAAATCTTATACTGAATTCTTTCTGAATAAAGCTAATAAAACTTTTATTTATTACTTTTAACACACCTTTGTTAAAAAATAATCATAATTATGTATGTGTCAATCTGGTTAACAAGTAAGAGGTCTATAGTATACATCAGGTCTATTTAACTATTTGGCAGGTGAATCTATATTCAATTATTATGAATTAGAAACAGTCGATACCCAGAATCAGTGTCAGGCTAATATTGGCAAAATTGGTGAATCGGGGAAAACCATATTCAATCCTGTAACAAACAGAAAACATTTTTGGAATTGATTTGGAAAAAGTGTCTTTGTTTTTTTGTAACTTGAAATGTCCACATATACAGAAATACAGTTAGGACACATCTTTATTTTATTTGCAATGAAAGTGAATTTATGAAAGGGTTAACTTGAATTTAGAAAGCTGCAGTTTTGTGCAAATAGCTTTTAGCTACACTATATTGCCAACAGTATTCACTCACCCATACAAATAATTGAATTCAGGTGTTCCAGCCACTTCCATGGCCACAGGTGTATAAAATCAAGCACCTAGGCATGCTTCTACACACATTTGTGAAAGAATGGGTAGCTCTCTGAGCTCAGTGAATTCCAGCATGGTACCGTGATAGGCTGCAACCTGTGCAACAAGTCCTGTCTTTCCTCACTACTAAATAATCCACAGTTAACTGTCAGTTGTATTATAACAAAGGGGAAGTGATTGGGAATGACAGCAACTCAGTGGTCAGTCATGTAAAATGACAGTGGGATCAATGCAAAGCGTTAGATGCAGTGCTATAAAGCATGCTGCCACTGGACTCTAGAGTAGTGGAGACTGAATTAATCATTCATTTCAGCACATCATTTACTCTTGTGAGCCATCTGAAACACTAAACATTTATATGCTGAACACATCTAAAAATGAAGAAATAAAAAAAAAATAAAAAATTCTGCTAAACTTCCTTCACAAAATACCCAGGCAAAAAAAAAAAAAACCTCCCACCAACTCAAAACTGCTAGCAATTGTTGCACTTCTCTGAATGGGATCCCTGGGTTGTATAGCTATTAAACCCCAAGTCAAAACACTTGAATATTCTATAGCCACCCTTTCATTCATCTTAAAAATAAAATTTAAAATAGAAAAGTTAACGGTCACTGGCATTCAGATGTTCCATTTCTAGAATCTAATTCAGTGCTCAGAAATCAAAAGCATGCATAGAGCCTTCATATTTACTTCAACCATTACAGCTGCATGCAATGAACCCACTCATCTGCTAAACTGGTCCTCAAGGTTACAGCAAAACCTTAAAGTAAGCTGGACAAAACTGTAAGGGAATATGAAGCAGGGGAAAAAAAAAACAAAAAAAACCCTCAATATAAACCATAGACCAAAAATCATGTTTTGCTTGAACACTCAGACCACAAAGAAAACCACAGCATCTCTTGTATCCGAATTTTCCTTTATTGCACAGACATGAATAGTTCAGTGCTGTTCATTGACAACCCAAAGCAGCCTTATGCGTCTGCGATGGTAACCTCGACTTCGACGCCAGGCTCGATGCTGATGCTGGTGATCTGCTTGACGATCTCAGACGGGCTGTGAAGGTCAATGAGGCGTTTGTGGATCCTCATCTGAAACCTATCCCAGGTCTTGGAACCTTCTCCACAAGGAGTCTTACGTGTGGTGATGCGCAGAGTCTGCAGGGGGGGAAGAGAGCTTGGATTACAGCACAGAACTGACATGAACCTTTAGCTCAATCACTGCAAATTCAGACATAATACATAATACATGTTACATAATACAATACGCAATACATGCTTTAGAGGCATAAAAAAGGTCCATCTGGTGCTGAACCAATTCACATTGTCAAGAACAGCATGAAAACTTTCCAAGATAACCTTGATGCAATTTCATAGAGTAGCACATTTCATACTATGGTCACACTATATATTCACCCTGGATTTTTCCACAAAACCAGCAAGTAAACATTTCTTCCTCAAATTCCAGACCTTCAAGGCTTGTTCCCAATCACTTTCCAACCCCCCCAGCAGTTCATAGGAACCATGTTTGTCTATTAAAGAATCCTAGAATACAATGTGATCAACCATATAAAATAATCAAATAGAGTGCGGCACAAAAAACTTACAAAAGTGTCACCACACATTTTAAACCCAGGTGGAAATTAAGAGCACCTCACTATGATCAAAATGTTATCCAAACACCATCAGCTCATCATGTTATTTAAAGTGTAACAAGAAGCTAGGCTTAGTCCAGTCGCACAGTTGTGTATAATTGGACGGCTGCCTACTTTTCAAAATACAAATAAAACCCCCTTTTGTCTCATTCCATTCCCATGTTATTATCTCTGTACTAAGACTTGAAGCATCTCTGTTCTGGGATACTGCATTACTTACCTTGGTGGGCATGCGCACAGGTCCTTTCACCTTAAGGTTCTTCTCTTTGGCACCACGGATCAGATCAGCACACACTAAAGGGATATTAAAGTTTTACATCAGAGGAAAATACACTCAGCAAACCCCAAGAGTGGACATGTGCATCGGCTCAGAATAGCGTATAATTTGTAATTCATGCCATATCATTTATATGTAGAGTGTCCTCATTGCCATGGGATGCAAAAATAAAATAAAAAGGAAAAGAATATTTGATTACCGACCTTTTTCAAGAGACTTGACATTACGGCTGGTGAGGGTGATCCGGATGCGGTGAATGGCCACCTCGGGCTCGACGGGAGCTTTGCCAGTGTCTTTGAATGCCTGCAAGTTAGACCATCAGCCTATTAGGAACAAGTTATCTCTAGAGCTTAATTATATTACTTGCACTAAATTAAATTGTAGACCAATGTACACTTAATTCATAGCTCAGCACAATCTCCTAAAACAGGCAACTGAAGATGGGACATTCCACACACTTAAGAAGGTTTTAGTCTAAAACAGGTGTGTCCAGTGTCATCCAGAGGTCTGGTGTGGCAGTAGGTCTTCCTTTCAGTCAAGCAGGAGCTGCACCCCATTCCACCGAGGCCCAACCAGGGGGATCTAGACCTTCAATAGTGTGGCTTCTGCTTGGCTGGAAAGAAAACCTGCACCTACACCAGCCCTTCATGGATAAGATCAGACACCAGTGGTCTAAACAAACCCTGGTGTGATGCACTGAGGCAGGTGGAAAACTCCACTAAGAAACTGATGACCCCCTTAATCAGTGACGATGTAAAAACCTGGACCAGTCACAGTGTATTTTGGATATGGGGGCTTTTTGTGCAAGTAGTTAAACTGAGCTGAGACATTTGGATTACTACTATATGGATATTTCTAAAAATCACTAGGTTCAATAAACGAAATTATTTATTCATATTTATAGTTAGCTTGTGTAGCAGGATTCACTCTTTCCTGATCACGCTTTACCTAGAAACACCTTCACAGCAAGCATGTCAAAATATAAACAGGAAGACATGTTCTTCCTTGTGTGGGACAACATTTCTACAAATTCATAACACAAGCCACACAATCTTTACACAGGACTGTAAAGTCACCAGCAAGCTTTTTAACATGTCGCTAAAAATATAATACTCCGCTTTTTTTTTTACTTCATGATAACACCGAGGAAATAAATAAGCAACATTAATAGAGTTATTAAGCACTCCAGCAAAACCTAACACACATTAACACACATTAGCCTCTTCAATCACTACCAACGGCTGTTCTCTTAAACAAGCTAACCGGCTAACCGCGCCGCACGTGCAAGGAGAAAGCAACGGACTTGTATATATAAATAAGCCGAAATAATTTTCACATGGTCGAAAAAAATACTAAAGAGACAAACAATTATAACACTTACCATAATCAAGTATTCCTGACCGACTTATTCGTGGGACTAAAAAGCGAACAGCGGTGAGTCAGGAAGCACAAACACACACCGAGTGCTGTGTTCTTGCAAAAAGGAAGGCTTTGGGGCCTGCTAGGAGGTTTATATAGGACATCCGGGTACTGCGTGACCTCTGTACACGGTCATAGCGGACCAATAGAGAGAGAAGGGAGACGGCGGGAGAGGAGCGCGCGAGCTGATTGGTTGATATGACGAATGATTGACAGTGTCTCCGCCCATTGACGTCAGCGTCCAGAAGCAGGACAGAGGGTCAGCGGGTTCACTGGGCGCTTCAGGATATGCGCTCACTGACGCACTGTTAGTCCAGTGCTGACTGCCATGTTGTGTATCACTGCAGCTATTAGGACAGAAAATATACCGAATTCGTTGATTTCATGTGTTCATTTCTTTCCTTTAGACAGCCTTTCATCAGAACAAACTGTTCTCACAACACCAGCAGCTTGGAAATGTGTATACATTTATTTATATATATCTACATATATAACACCCTGGAAGCACAGAGCAAGTAAACAATATGAGCAGCCTGGAGCTAATGCACTTTTATACTATAGTGCTAAATTATTTAAAAAAAACTAAATGAAATAATTATAAGCCTACATGGTCATTATTTCACAATGTTCACAAAATGTTTTTCACAAAGCCAAGGATTAATAAAAGCCAAAACAAATAAAGAGACATTTAGAATGAATACAGACTGGATAAAAGCAAGGACTCATCTTGGGTGAATAAAGAATAAATATAATATACAAATAATGCAGATTTATTTCATTATTTTTGGCTTGTCTGCATGTTTTGGAGCTTTATGCGTCCAAACCTTCTGAGGCGTAGCTACTGGTACAGTCGGTTCATTTTATATGCATATTTATTATATGCATTCAGTAGAATTTCTTTAATATGCATCAATTTGATGTTTTCAGGTTCTGCTCTTTTGTTCTGTGTCAGTCTTTGGAATTAGTCAGGAAAGAGGAACAGCATAAACGTCTTCGTTCACAACACTGACACCCGGGCAAGAAAAGTTTACAGCTTTTAATACCTGTAAAAAAAAAAAAGACAATAAAAGGAACATTGTGCTGCATGTTCAGCAGCGACCTGGTAGATGCTGTGTACAGCTGAGTCACTGAGAGCAGCCCCAGGCTCCCTCACTTTTATAGCTAATGTCACTATACATCATCATCTCAGCGATTTCAGGAGACGACAAAAACATTTTGTCCCATTTTGTCTCCCTGGACACATCAAATCTAAGCACTGAATCACTAAGTGCCTACAGAAAGGCAATTTCCAAAAATACCAAAAATACTCACAGTCCTTGTGAGGGAGGAAAAGTGGAATATTTTGGACTGTCCAGATCGATTCCCTGAATTCAATAAAGAGAATGCTGCTCTTAAAAAAACAGAGAGACTGCAGTCAGAAATCCTTCAGCACACATAACTATCACTGCAGTGCTGCCAAACTATTGGAAAGGATCTAATGGCTACAAGGTAAAGTAGCCTGTCCTGTACAATTATGGCATAAAAGCAAATATTAACATTACTTTCTCCCCAATATGTTATAATAATAATAATAATAATAATAATAATAATAATAATAATAACTATGCCACTAATCTGTAAACTTTAAAGTTTTTTTTTTATTTGCATTTTATAACCTTAATTTTCTTTACTTTTTTTATAAATCTATTACAAAGTAATAACAGATATGTTATTAACAGATTCATGAAAAACGTAGGCTTTACTTTATATCTGAAAATAAGATTAAAGAATAAGGCTGTTACCAATAACTCTTTCAATTAAGTTCAATTAATCATTTCCCCTGAGCATCATGATGCTCTGTTGTCCTTCATGCAACATGTACAGGGTCTATGCCTGGCACTGGGACTTTACAGCTGCCCCATATTATTATATCAAAACAAACTTTTGTTTTTTTTTATAATAAGTCGGTCAAAACCAATTATTCCAAATCTCCCTTTTGTTTCTGTTCTCTAATAACATTTTACACAGAGAAGAAAAAGAACAAACAGTCTGTAACGTGAGTCCTTCTGGTATGTTTATTGAGCTCTCAGTACTGTGAACAGTATTAACACTGGACCAAATCTCTCCTCTCCTCACATAGCAGCAAAGGTCGTCTGAATGCACACAGATACACACTTTCTTTCTCAGACACAAAACACGCACACATTCACACACTGCCATTCACCTTCTACAGCACACAACTGGCTCATCCAGCCAGCCACTAAATAACTTTCTCTTTGGATGATGTCATCTGGAGACAAAAGAAAACGCAGGCTGCAGTAGCAAGTTCTCAACACACACACACACACACATACACACAAGCACACACACAGATAATTATGAATCATTCTGTCTTGGGATATACACATACAACAGTAGTTTGTAAAAGTACATTATGGTAACATATACATTGATTAGCGAAAGCCACTATCACAGGATGGCATTACAGAAATGTGATTAAAACAAAAACGACACCATGTAAAACGCCATTATGGCTGGAATGCCGTCTCTTGAACAAAGCACACTCTCGTTTTCTTCTCGTCTTCTAAAGGTCACTCAGAGGTCAGTTCGACAAAGACCCTTCCCTCGAAAAACGTGGCTGCGGCAACGTCCAGCTCCTAATCGGCTTTGATAAGAACTACGCCTTATTGAAACGTCACGACACGCAGGACGCACGCACGCTCCCTCTTTGAACGTTTCATGGATTTGAAAGGAGGAAAGGAAAACTAAAAAGTTCTGTTTGCGCCATCGTGGGCTATATAAACCATGTCCATTAGCAGCATTATCCAAGTCGAGAGACTGTTCCACTCTCACGTATACACACACTGCGTGATGGTACCACTGAAACTGAATAGGAGAACTGCTAAAGGTCTGTGTCTCCCAATGAAAACAAGCTCGAACGCAGAGCAGAGCATTTCCATCAGCTTCTCTACGTAATCAGTCAGCCACTCAGCAGCATCAAATGACATCACACCTTAAAATATTGAGGCATTCTGGTCTTCCCAGTTTTATGTACTTTTCTCAATACTGAAGTATTTACATTAACTGCAGATTTATAAAAAAAAAAACCTTTGAAAAACAATGGAAGTGCTTTGAAGAAGGAGGAGTATGGGTGGAATAAACCATTCGCATTAAGTCTCAGTGAGAGACACAGACATTTTGTGCAATAAAGCAAAAAAAAAAAAAGGAAACATTTACAATATTAAACACTGTATGAAGTGTACCTGTAAAAATCACACACATAGCATTTTATAT
>JAOTRJ010000045.1:15243602-15254355 GCA_028564905.1 Leptodoras praelongus | reverse complement strand
TATATTCATGCTAACAATCTGCTAAAAGCTATATATGACATCTAAACATTTTATGCAAAAGGTTGTTTAACATAAAATACATATTCATAACATGACAAAAACCAAGGCATCAGATTCTTTAGAAAGTGCTATTATGAAAAAAAAATATGCCCAGCCTGGAGGCTTTCCAGCATCCAACAACCTTCAGCTCCCAATGTATATTTAACAAGACCCCAGCATTCACTCAGCACACACCTCTATCACGCCTGCCCACACACACCACACACAAATACACATCATGTACAGGGGTTTGGCTGGCTGATTTGAGAAAAAGGATTGTGCCAAACTTGTTTTTACAGCCTCTGGAGCCTTCTATAGTCTCTGTCAATCTATCTGTAGAAATGCATCTTATTCACAACAGAGCTTCTTCACAGACTGCGTATGGCGCTCAGACTTCCGCGCCTGCCTCGGACGCGACGGCACAGATCCATACAATTTTGTTTTATTATTGATGAGAATCAGAATCAGTGCAATGGACAGCATTCTGGCGGATGAGGTTGAAGGTTGTGTTGGTGTCTAAAGTCCAGGAGCCAAAAAATAATAAAGAAACGGAAGGGGGGGGGGGGACAAACGGCAGGGGGAAAAATATAGAGGGTGTTTAAGATCTGTTTGTCTACACACGATAGTCTTTGTAAAGTCAGTCCATGTTTCCCTTTATTGCTTTGTATAGTGAAGCAGATCTGCACTGGTAAAGTTTAAGGCCCTTAAAACGAGCAGCAGCATGAAGGCAAACGGCCGTAAAAATAATAATAATAAAAGAAAAAAAAAGAAAAATAAAGGCAAAACACGATGAGCCGTCCACACTCTGGCTTTGAGGGGTTTGGTTACCTTTGGCTGTGTATAGTCACTCGGATGCTGGCGTTTCAGTACCCATCAGCTTGTGAGCCAACAAACAAAGTGATGAACGAAAATACTGGGGGGGGACTTCAAAAGTTTAGCTTTGATGGAACTTCACTAGAAATTCAAAGTGCTAAATGGGAAAGCTATATGCACTCAGTGTCTGAGAGCAAAACTTCACTGCAAACCAAGGCACATACACATTCGTAAACCAGACAGATTGATTTGAATGACAGTTGTCAGATGTTCAACATCTTCTATTGCTAACTCCTAAAATGTAGACTGAAGTAGACTGAAATGATCAAGTGATATGTTCTCAAAGGCACATCATTTAACAAGTGTCACTAACTTTTTTAAGTGAAGTTTTAAGTGTTGACATGGGGTGTGTTTTTTTTTTTTTTTATTAAGTGCCAAGTTAATGCAAAAATGTAGGTGTGCTATGGTGCTAAGTGCTAGAGTAGCCAAATGTGTGCTCCTGTGTACATGTGAATCACTGGAAGGCCTGGTGAAAGCGAGGCAGGGTGGTGGTTGTATTCAGGCTTGGTGAGTGTGTGTAACTTGTGGTGAGTGTGGGTGTCTGTGAAAGCGTGTGTGGATGCACGAGCGTGTGAATTGGGCTAAGAGGATCGGGAGCATCCTGAGAAGGCGTCATCACAGGAAGCCCCTCCTCCTGGCTATAGGAAACCCCTAAGGCTGGCCCAGCCCCTTGCCCATAGGGCAGGAAGTTAAACAGAGGAGACAGGAAGTCCAAAGACGGAGGTGTCTCTCCGGAGGACGTGGCAGTGGCACTCAGCTTCGGCACCTCCTCCGCCTGCAGCTCCAGAAGGTAGCTCTCCAGCTCGGGACGGAGTGGCGGTGGTGGAGGAGAGTAGGAGGCATGGCCAAACAGGTAGGGGTGTGGCTCTGATGGTTCCAGCGGCTCCGCCTTCACACGCAGCGGCTCGTGGCCATGGCTCTTCTTTACGTGCCGAGTCAGGTGGTCCTTGCGGCCGAAGCGCTGCGCGCAGTATTGGCACAGGAAATCCTTGCGGCCCGTGTGCACGACTAAGTGGCGGCGCACGTCCTTGCGTGTGTAGAAACGGCGCTCGCAGTGCTCACACTGGTGGCGCTTCTCCTTAGCTGCAGCCGTGGCACTTTTGCCCGCGTGGGCACGCAGGTGCTCGAGCAGCAGGGTGGTGTTGGGATATGGGCGCAGACACACCTGGCAGGTGAGATCACCGCGATGGGCTGCGTGCAGAGCCTGGTGCCTCCGGAAGCCCAGCTTGGTGTTGTAGCTCTTGCCGCACTCAGCACAGCTGAAAGCCTCCTTGTTGGGGTCGTGTGTGTGCAGGTGGTTCTTGAGGTGGTCTTTGCGATGGAACATTTTCTCGCAGTAGCTACACTTGTGGGTCTTCTCAGGTGAGTGTGTGGCCATGTGGCTGGGGAAACAAACTAACACACATCAATATACTGAAAGGAGTGGTGTTTGTATGTATATGAAATATCATATAACAGCACTTTTCCCACATTTTTTAAATAAAATTGCAGCTGGGTAGAAGAAAATAATGTATGTTAGTTTTCTATGTAAATAATTCAGCTATTACTCTAAAGCCACCCAATTCAACTGACTTGTCTTTGTCAAAATTAACCACAACTGATTATAACGATTATTGATTATTTTCAGTTTGCAGCTCTATAAAATCAGTCATTACTAGGTACTGAACAGAATATGAGGGACAGGACTATATTTTAAGCATCTGCTAAACAGAATGAGTGTGTGGGCCCCAGAGGGACCTACCGTAGCAGTTTGTACTTTGAGACGAAGGCCTTGGTGCAGTCGGTGTGTGTGCAGCGGTACGGCCTCTCGCCTGTGTGCGAGTAGGAGTGCACCTTCAGCTTCTCCACGCTGTTGAAGGCCTTCTCACAAAGCTGACAGGAGAAGTTTTTCCTCCCTTTCCCCTCTGGCCTCCTCTTCCTCACTCGATCGTGCTCTGCCGGGATGGGGCAGTCATCGTCGGGGGTGACTGTGGCCATGGCGACTTAGCGCGGGCCAGCCACGCAGTGGACACAAGCGACGTGTCCGATCACTGACAGAGTGACAGAGGCTGAATCTTCAACACCACAGAGAGGCCAGGCACTGAGGAAGTGAGAGAGGATGATGGTATGGTTCCAAAAGAAGAAAGGAAAAAGCAGATCGGAGACTGGACAAACATCCTGCATTTCTGTTTGATAAAACAGTGATTCTTAATTCTGTTGCAGTGCAAAAACACTGGACTAAACTCAAAGGTTTGTTAGTGAACAGTGTTAAACAGGGTTAACACTAACATATGCAATAAACAATGGTGCACATGTTCACACATAAATGTAAGATGAACATGACGCTCATTGTGTCTGTGTACTCAGGCATATTTGAAACGTCCGCCTGCCTGTGTCTTTTGCCTTTACATCTCTTTCAAGTGTTGACAAACAGCAACCACAGTTTATTTTATACACAGACTCCCTTTTCATCTCAGAGAAATATAAGAAAGTAGATGTGAACATATGAACACAAATCTTAATAAAACTGTAACTTAGCACATGGTTGCAAATCCCTTGCGATTGATGACTTCCTGAAGTCTGTGACTCTCAGACATCACCAGACGCTGGGTATCTTTCCTGGTTATTCTCTGCAGGCTGTTTTCAGTTCCTGCTTGTTTTGGGGACTTTTGCCATCCGTTAAAGTACAGCTTTCTAGGCCATACATGGTTATAACACCATCTTTCATGTTAGATCAGGTAGTATGCTTTATATTGTGAACAGTTCCCCTTTTCCCCAAACTTTCCTCTTTGTATGACTGTTGGTACATGTTCATCTCCATCTCACTTACTATGTTAGAATTCAGCAGGCTTTTAATGCACAAAGGTATCAGAAAGGAATCAGTGGTTATCTGGGGTAAGCTCTCTGAGGACGTGGTCAATTACTATGGGTATATGGGTTTTGTCCTGCGTGAATGCCTAACACTGTACCAAACAGCTGATTTGTCTCGGCTATTTGTCTGATTGATTTATTCTGCTTCTCAGTCTCATGATGGCTACCTGTACTGGTCCTGACAACAGTAACAGACTCCAGATGCAAATGTAAAACCTTGATTCAACTCTACACCTTGTCTCCTGTGCTTCAAGTAGTCATGTAACAACAACTGGCCAAGAAATAACCGAGCAGTCAATTAGAAAACTATGTCTGGGATTATAAAACGGGAGAACTATGTATAAAAATAAGTCCTACACGGTTCACCTGATATAAAGGTAGGCTACACATGCTCCATATCAAAGCCTTTTGATAAATATTGTTTCAGATTCAACAGTGCCAAAGCAGCAAAAAGATTACGCATGGACTGCACTGTACGTCTGTCTTACTGGACCTGAGTAAATAAAATACATATGTTCAAAAGTAAATACAGCTGCAATTTTCAAGCACATTTCCAAATTCAATCCTGCACAGTATCGAGTGCCCTTGTTTTGCATCACATTCAGATTAAAAAGAAACGTTCAGATGGCTCAATTAATTACAGGATTCAATATGAAGATGTTTCAATCACCAGCATTTACTACTATACTTAAACTATACTATACTCATCTCGTAGACCATCTAATGTATGATGGGGAAAGATCAGAAATAATAAAAAGAATAATAATAATAATAATAATAATAATAGTGACCCCTTAAAACACTTAGGACTGGTTAATGCGTCCAGAATGAGTTTTCTGACTCTTGTAATTACCGACACTTTGTATTAGTTTATCTGTAGTTACTGAATAGTAGTTATTAATTAATAGGTTTTAAGACAAAGAATGAAACAATTAACAGAAGTCAAATATGTTAAATGAAGTAACAAAAGGCAGAAACATGGCAATACTGGGGTGCTGCTGGTCAGAATGTTGGAGTAAATGGAGCTACCAATAGGTGTTATTTTATAGACTTTTGGGGCTACACTGGTTTCATCCAACTACCTGAATCCAACAATATGCATCAGAAAGGTTTATCCCTTCATTCTTCATGTCTGCTTATTCTTTCCATCCTTATCCGTTCAACAGTACTGTATGTCTGTGAGATTGTACCAAGGACTACTGAGAAATGCACTAGTACTAAGCTCTTACCTTTAGGAGCCTACAGTTACATCTAGAACCCTGAATAGATCTTCAGGGAGAACCATATATGTGTTTCTTTATCAAAGTCTAAGAAGCCTTAACTATCCACGAATCTGCGCTCTGTTGTTCAGTTTGTTCAGTTTAATATTTCTCCACCCCACTTCGGTGTTATTCGTCAGCTCTGGACTGAATGATCAGTATTTTTCATGAACGCCGAGGCTGACATTTTGGTTGTACGACTCCGTGTGAGTTCAGAAGACAGCAGCGTTACATCTTATAACCATTTTTATTTTGTGTTTCAAATTCAACCAATTCAACCTCTCCTGTAAATGTATCAATGAACCTTTCTGACAATTTAGATTTAAAAAACAAGAACACGGATAACAAGAACTGTCCCTTATAATTCATGCTAAATTGTTAGTATCATTTGAACGTTAATAATTAACTAACAACAAAGACATTTACTAGTCATGAACACTGGGTGAAATTATTTCCAATAAACAGAACTCTTTACTGCAAATTCTACATAATTATATTTTATATACAGTGCATATAAATATACATATTAATATGATAGGAATGCAGTAAATGCGCTACCCAAATTGTTGAGGAAATCTTTAATCAAGGTTGGAGTAACTAATAGTTTAGGAAAATGTTTTGCTACACAGAGAAGAAAATCGGCACAGTCATAAATTTTTACATACTTCTAAATTCTCATAATTATTTTTCAGCGTTGATAAACAATTCATTAGCACCCAGGAGCATTTAAATAACTCTAAAGACAGAAATACAAATTTTAGTTCAGGGAAAATATATAAAACAGCGACGTGTGCAAAACATTTCTGGCAATCTGTGAATGTGATATCTTTTTTTTCTCATGAAATAACTGATCAGTTTGAAGAGATGATTTTATCTTTTTTTCTGAAAAAAATGATAACTTTAATATTTTGATTTGAGCACCAGTACTGAAAACCAAAACATTTTTCAAACCTCAAAATCACTACATCCCTTCAGCTCAAACAGCACATGTACACATTATACACCTACCCACAAGAAAACTAAATCAAAATCCCATTTACCACCAAGCAACAGCTTATAACCAGCAAAAATTATTTCTCTTATTTAGTGTAGTCATTTTGAAATCCAGTAGTGAAGTAAAATGATTTACACCCCACACCAAAACCACATTCATATCTAAATGCCTGTATAAAACTACACTTTTTCCTTTTTGACACAAACCAGAATCAATCTTTAAATGCCCCCACAAATGAGCAGGAATGCCCAAACACCCTGCACAGCATTTCCCAAACTTCTGAAATCTTGATATTTATTCGATCTGATTTAATCTGCGGCTCTAGAGTGCACGTGGGTTTGCCTCTCAACCCGCACATGCTTACCGCACTACAAAGCACGCCGTCGGAGGTTACCATAGTAACCAGGAATCGCGTGCTGTTTTCACGCACTGCTTAGTGCGGTAGTAGCCTGTGCGGTTTAAGGACGCTGGCACGCGCTTGGTTCCGTCTCTCGGGCGGAAACGCGACAACGCAAAAACAAACTGCATGGCTACAGGTTGAAGTGTCGGGTTTGCGTTTGCACATCCCCGCACGTGGAGCTGCGTCTGTTTCACGCACTCTCCCAGGAGCCGCGACTTCAACGCACGCGCCACGTGAACCCCAGGAACAAATGGGGCTACACACTGCACCAGGCAATGAAAACTTCCATGCGTTACCCGAGTTAAGCGGGCTGCATGCGTGCCCCAGCCCCCTCCTTCACACACACACACACACACACATGCTCCTTCATCCACAGGCACGCACCATAGCCTAAGCACTCCGACAAAGTGTGTGCCATAGGCTGAAAATCCAGAGAGCGCGTGCATAAATGCACCATGAGGTTATATGCAGAAGTTTCATGTGATACACTAGATGATAGGAACCGCATGGTCTGCACACACACACACACACACACGGACACCACTGATGATGACTGACCACCCCATAGGCTGTTACAAGGTATTCTAGTCAATCAGACACAATCCCAGTTCACGCTCGCGCCACTGAATGCAAAGGTGAGTTTGGAGCAGGGATACGCACGCTGTCGGGTTCGCTGTGGACTGCAGCACGGGGACACGGGGGGAGAAAATGTTTAGCATCAGCCAATTAGTCCTCCTTAACTTCTCCCTCCATTTTGGTTGTTTGCGATATTGACAAGCAAACGTTCCTCGCGCCGATAGCCCCCTGAACCACACGGAAACACCGTCTATAGATACTTTATCTCTTGGCTCCTCCGATGCGATCAGCAGCAAACACGACCCCAACACTGTAACCGACAACTTTTGCAAATCACGTGGTTAAATAAAACTTATACCCCACTTGAACCCAATTTCGGCATTACGCATAATATGGCACAAGCAAAATGCGATTCCGCCGACAGCACGGTGTTTACTGTCGTCTCGCGTGCACGTATGTGTCAAAATTTCAGCAGCACGAGCGCGGCGTGCATTTTATATTCATTTTTCTTTTTGCCATATTTAAATGCGCGTGCGTTCGCTACGGCTACCCCCGTTCCACCGACGTTATTATATTCAGAGAAAAACTTAAAAACTCAACTAAAATGCCAAACTTTACCCAAACTTTTTACCGCTCCAGGATTTCCTCCGTTTGTTGACATTCATTTGCAGTGAACGCGAGGTGACAAGACAGAACAACTTAATTTATATGAATTTTCTGTGAATTTCTATCCGCCGCTGCTTTTCTCTCAGGTCCCAAACTGGGCGCTGATTAACGCAAACTTTTTTCCCTAGCTCACCCTCACTCTCATAATTTGAATAACCCCGATATTTTAATTCAAGAACACCGTAACAATTTGCTTAATTTGCGCAAAACTTACCGTGGGAGCCTTAACATCCTTTCTATGGCGTTTTCCTTGACTTTCACCTATTTTCCGAATTTTAATAATTTTTTTCTCATATTTTTTGCTGGACGCGGCGGGCCTGAAAATTGTTTGCTTTCTCCTCTTTCCAGCAGCCATTGTGTAGGCTATGCGCTGCAGAGCAACCAAACTCGTTAGGCCACGCCTACACGCTTGCCCCGCCCCCCTCGAGCTCTGCCATTTGTGTATAACCCTGTCATTTTCATATTTCACTGTCACCCACCGTACCTTTTAGAAAATCAAAATTTTCGTACTCGTCGGCGATTCTGTCAATCGAAATGACTTCGGCTGATTTCTATTTAAAACAATAGGTGGGTTAAAACCGCCAGAGGCTCCAAATTAGTGGCTGGAAGACCTGTCAGTCCACTGGAGAGCTGCCGGTTTATTTTAGTTAGCGCTGCATATTGGACAGAATGTCCTGCCAATCATCCGAAGGGGGCGGGACTGGGGCTGTTTCGTATGCCGTTCAGTGTGCATGAGGGAAAGCTGCTAGGTGTCTCTGTGACTCAGAGATGTGCGTACACACTGCTATTACAACCTGAGTTACAAGAACCGGTGAGTACACATATTAAAAAAAACCTTTTAAAATAGTAAATCAGTGCGATTTACTTGTGATGAGGCACTTCAAGATAAGCACTCTTCAGCTAAGACTTAAGAGCTTAAGAGTCTGAGGCTAACAGCTGCTAAAGCTAATAAGGTTAGGACTCTGACACTGTTGCTTAGATACCTGAGAATGAATGAATTCATATTTTGGATATAAAACCCGAGTAACAGTCTTTGTAGAATTGTTAACCACCCAGCCCAGTGCTTTGCGCGATTTGTGTCCATGCTTCACTGGCATAACCTTAGCTTAGCCTGGTGCTCTTCACCTGTTTAAGTGGAGGTCAGATTGAATGAATAAAAAGCGCCGCCTCGACAGCAGCACTACAGAACTCCTGCTTTCACTGTTTGGCTGTTTTACAGGTGTGTCAAACCGACTGTTCATGTTCATTAGTTTATTCAGGTTTGAAAAGTTCCCAGGGTATGTAGGAGTTTTTTTAAAGACTGAGGAAGATTAGTCGCAGCTGCTCTCTTATCTCTTATCTCATAAGCTGTAACCTGAAACACTGGTCCATTGTTTTTAATTGCTTACCTTTTTTTTACTAATAACCTGGCAAATAACCATAATGTATGAAGTGGCTGAGAAACCCAGCTTGTTTGTGTTTGGATGTTCCTTCTGCTGTCATTTATTGTTTACTATTAGACGCTACACAGTGCTGCTGTTTGTGTGACACACCTCTACAGGCCACCGTACATCCAGGGGCGGGGCTTCATGAACATGGGCGGGGTTATGGGCGGGGAGAAGGAGTCAAAAAAAGATCAAATCCAAATGAACTATTGCAGATTTAATCTTAGCTCATACACAGTTAAATAGGTTTATACAGGAAATATGTGTGACGTGTCTGCTGATCCTGGTGATAACCAGTTTGTTATTTGAGGCTGTATCTTTTTATCATTCCAGTGAGAAGTTACCTGTTGTATTGTATGCCATGCTGACGTCACAGGAGGAAGGACATTACTACTGAGACAAGAGCTTCTTTTCTCACTCACCATATTCAGTGTAAAAGTAGACCAGAAAGGGAACATTAGGTGTTAAGTCCCAGAATGCAATGCAGTTATACAGCACACTTTGTAGAGTTTTGACTTTTAGATTTACGAGATGAGGGGCATGACGGCAGTCAGAGCATGGCGGTTGATGTTTTGGGAGTTTATCTGTTTGAGCAGGGTGTGACAGAGAGACAGGACTAAAGCTCTGCTGCATCAGAGTAGAAAAGAAGCCTGATGATATGTTCGACTTGAGCCCACAACTCTAAAGAAAACGGCCCCTCAACTTGATATTCCTTCTAGTCTTCTCGACGAGAGTTTTTCCTCAGTTTACAGAGTGACCGTCTAATCAGCATGGCTGCACACAGCTTTAGGAGTTTGCCTCGTGTAGGTTAAGGGTGTATTTTTTTCTGTCCTGAGGAAAATATTTGCGGTGATATTTCCACAATTTTGAATAGTAGTGTAGATTTTCCCCAGATGTTAACATGTTTGACGTGTAACACAAAGTTATAACGTAGTAATAACACGTAAAGATTGCTCGAGCTGAAAGTAGGTTTAGGGTCACAAGTGTGTCCGCTTTGCATCGTCACTGCAATTGTAGCAAGCGTTACTAGTACTGCTACCAACCACACCATTGTTTCACAGACAACTGTACCTGTGAGAAGTGAAGAAAAACCTGGTGGTACAAATGTATATACAGCAAAAAAAAGCCTGTCTGTCTTCTCTGCGATGGACTGGTGACCTGTCCAGGGTGTTTCCCTGCCCTCCGCCCTATAAGCACCAGGATATGCCCTGGCACCCAACCCCCTCACAGCCCAGCAGTAGGATGAATGAGCTACATAATAATTTCTTAAGAAAACCATAGAAGGCATAGATGACCAGTAATATGTTGCTTTGCACAACTTCTAAAGATCTAAAGTGACCCTTTGTTTGGCACTATGACACTGGATTTGGACGTAAATGTGACCACATCTCTTGTGTTTCAGTTCACACGGACCACGGATGAGTCTGAAGGATGAGCACCAAGTCGAGTGTTGGAAAATTTCGGAACGCAGACAGCAACCCCTGTATAGAGGTCAGGTTATGAGTATGGCCCGGTATGCTTCTTTTTCTCATATAGGATTTTTCAGTTTCTTATCAAGCTTTCGACCGGTTATTTCAAGTGCACTGTATGGCAGATAGGGTGACACGGTGGCTCGGTGGGTAGCACTGTCGCCTCACAGCAAGAAGGTCCTGGGTTCGATCCCCGGGTGGGG
>JAOTRJ010000045.1:15139556-15159788 GCA_028564905.1 Leptodoras praelongus | reverse complement strand
AATTATATTATGAATGAACTAGTTTTGATGCCTTCAGTGAGAATCTACAATGTAAATAGTCATGAAAATAAAGAAAAGCATTGAATGAGAAGGTATGCCTCAAAAAAATTTGAATATAGTGCAAAAAGATCATTTTAAAAATAATTTAATTCTAACAATTATTGTATTGCATACAACTGTCAACATAATGTTTGACTAGCAGACTCTTCTGAATAATACGACACCCGTTACATTAGGATCAAGTGAAAAACCTAGGACTGGTTTGTACAAAATTCTGCATAATATGCGAATTAAGCAAATTATGCAAATAATATGCAAATATGCAAACACAATAGGCTTCCAGCAGCTTCACTCATTGGACTCCTAGCAATAATAATAGTGAAATATTCTAACACTTACTGCAGGTGCCTTGCACTTTGGTGCTCAGCCCGTAATAACGGATTCAAAGGCAACACCAGCTTTTATTTTAATGCAATGTGCAAGATGCTGTGAGCACAACACTGCTTGCATGGATCCAAACACTGTATTTACACAATTAAAACAGATGAACTAAAAGAACAGCTAATCAAAATAATATTTTTGCTCAAATGAAGACTCCTTTCCTGTGTAGGTCGGCTGATAGTTGTAGATTAAAGCATTCTGCTCCTCTTTTTGGCTGGGAAATTTATGAAAACTTTTTCTAGCTGCAGAAAGGAGAAGCAAAAGAAAGGTTCTCGTATTACCAGCATGATTTATCCAGAAACACGTACACAAATCAAGAATACACAGTTAAAGAGAAGCGGCGTTTTAATGTATGCATAAGTCTACTCTATTATTTTAAATGGTACACTTTAAAAGTTTTCGTACCTTCAGTGACAAAAAAGTGGGCCATATAGAAAGTGGTTCTGATGGCATCGGGCGTGTGGGGGATGTACGCATGAGTCCACTCGAAGGCGTTTTTCTCTGGGTGCCACTGGGTTCCGTAAATTGGGAAATCATATGCTGGGCAAGTGTGGAAGGAAAAAAAGAGATTCTTTATAAATTCAGTAAATCATTAATCACAGTATTGGAATCGATAAATCACACCCATTCACACCTTCCACTGTGGACACGAACTCTGTTTGTCCGTCTGTGCTTGTACTCAGAACTCGGTAAAACTTTTTCAACTGCTCATTTCCATTGAATTTCTGTCCCAGAGGTAAACAAACAAGCACTGTAGTGAGGTTTTTTTACTAACCCTTTACTAACAACAGCAACATTATTACAAGTAGTGTAATACCTCGGTAGTGATACTCCACCGATGAGAGTTCTCTGTAAGTGGTTCATTTGACAGTGATGTCATCAGGTCCTGCGGGAAATCCTTGAACATTCGGCTGTCCTTTGATTCTAAGTCACAGAAGGGTAGGCAATAAAACATGATGGGGCATGGTGTTAGAAGAAAACTAAACAACCATTACCATCTTGAACTTGATTATTTCCCCAACAGCATGCCCTGTTTGATTTATTCCTCTTATACCACAGCAGTTGGTCAACCATTATAGTTATTGATTTCTTAATGAACAACATGCCATGTTTTTCAAACATTGTTACATTTAATGTTGTTCCTCTTTCTTTAATTATCAAAACACACACACACTAAAGTACCAGAAAACTGGTATAGCAGTTAACACTTGGTAGGTCCCCCACAGGATCTTGGAGACAACATTGCACAGTCCTCATGCTGATGTCTATTGAAGCTCCAGCATTGAACTCTGATGTTACTTAAGGCAGTGTTGCATGCCTATAGTGTGAAACGGTTCTTGCCAGCTAACGCTGATCACGTTAACCCAGAATTTTTTTATGATCTTGCTGCTGTCGTATGTGCGTGGTTTTGCCAGAATTCTTGTAGTCACGGTACATCCTTGAAATGCTCATACGTGAAAATCCATAGACTGCTTCTACCTCTGAAATGCTATGACCCAGCTCACGAACTATTCAACTATGGTGAAAATCACAAAATCATGATAACTTGCCATTCTCATGGCAGAAGCAGCTCCGTCACTGTATATACACACTGGTGGATGCAACCAATGATGTGCATAGGTGGCATTGCTATGTATAGACTCCAGTACCAGTTTTTCTGGTATTTCAGTGTACACTGATCAGACATCTTCAAGACTCTCCAGAGGCAATGACAGAGCGCCAAGACGTACACCTCCTTCCATAAATGTTAAATAAAATCCCCTTACAGACTTCACAATATCAACAATTATTAACCTGAGGATCATGAGGCAGATCCACCACATAAGACACTGTGTTTGATCTGCTACTATGGAAACAAGAACTAATTATAATGTGAACATTAATAAAAACCTGTCAGAACTGCTGACCAATCACCTTCTGACCAATCCGTCTGCATTATTATTAAGCAACTATAACTTATTATGTGTATCTTTTTTGGTCATTTTTGGGCACAGACTCAGGATTGTACAAACTGCTGAACCTGTGATGACTTTCAGGATATTTCACGATAAATCTGCAATAGTCTCTGCAATAATCTTTAATGCCAATGTCATGATTTATGAACACACCAACAGCAAATGTATCCGAATCAGTCACTGTGGTATTTTTTATTGCTTCCTTTGCAGATACAGCTGTAGCAGCACTTCAAAGGTCAGAATGGACATAACAACAATTAAACAATATATTCTGCAGCCTTAGTGACAAGTCAGATGCACAATTTGCTGTAGATTCACCAAATCTGTTTAACCATTAAACAAACATTTTGCCCTATTACCCTCTGGCTTAATTAGGTTTTGCCACCAGAGCCCCCTTTAATCTGTAAATAACAACTAAATATTTAAGCAAGCATATTTATCATCTTCAATAACTCACCTTTGGTGAAACTGAGTGGTAGAGCAACACCAGTGGTATTAGTATGGGACAGCAGGGACAATCCACTAGTCAGCAGTGTGAGCTGCTCAAAGCCCAAGCATGTCCCCCACACAGGGAAATAATCCCCTTTTAAGTTAGCCTATCAACACACAAACATCACACCTTCAATTCAGTTTAATTACTGACTCACAAATCATTCAATAATAATATTCAGATATTATTCAGTAATATATTTGTATATATATTTTTGCATTTTTGGTTTCAGAGTCCTTGATCCAAGTTCACAGCCCACACTGAGACATGTCTCGTGACTTACGAACATTGAACTGATAAAGACACTTACACTAACTCACACTATGTAGTCTACACTACTGTCATGCTCCAGATATAATGTGAAGGACACGAACAAGCTGTATAAATGTGAAACATGTTACCTCCAGAGCCAGTTTGTAGAATATGCTTGCTGCTTTGGCATAACCTGATGAAAAAATGCTGGCACTGCCACCAGGAAAAAGGATTCTACAGAGAAAATTACAATCTGTACAATATAGTGCTATGACCTTATGACAATAAGAATAGATGTATTCCGGTGTATCAGTCACTCACCCATTTATAGCTTTGAAGATTTTGGTGTATTCCTCTTCAGTCCTATTAATCCTGCACACATAAACACACATAATGTTCTGTACAGTACAGTCTGATTTTATGTTTCCAAATGTTACTTTTCCAACCAAAATACTTTGTATGTCAGTAAAGACAGCAACACATTACATAACAGACCACGTTTCAGTCAAAATAAAACATAATGAAGGGTTTTGCATGCAATACAAAGACATAAGTGTGACAATCAAAGTCTCCAGAAGAGCTGTGGCAGATTCTCGGCATTAAATCCTTGTAATGGATGTTTTACTTTTCATTTTGGCACGGTTTCCATGTGTCAGTGTTTAAACGCAATCTCGCGTGCAATGCATTTCAGTGAGGTGTTTGTGTGTGACAGAAAGCGACACAGTTGTGCCTTTATTACATTTTGAGGTATATTATATTCAACCGTGAAACAAATTCAACGTTTAAAAATGCAAATCTCAGTCAAGCGATGTGAAAAACAACACAACGGTCGTTTTGCTGTTCACTTTGGCACGTATTCTGTATGTCACTATGGAAAAACAATACATGATGTGCACTGCATTTCATATTTTGCCACTGTGGTGATTGCTTTTCAATTTGGCACCAATTCCTCTGCATATTCCACTGGGCCAGCTGAAATGTGACCATGTGACTAGGTACATTCTGGTTTTTCTAAGATGTCAGAAGCCAAATAGGTTGGAAAACACTGCTTTAATCTTTGTTGCATCAATGCATCAATGTTGCGTTTTAAAAAGCTTGTTATATTATTCACCTTTAAAGTCACTAGTTGTCAAACAGCCTAAATCTAGTGGAGGAGAAAGTTCAATATTTCCCTGTCAAGTATAAACTAGCATGAAATAGAATAGAAATACTCGAGTAAATTACAAGGAAGCTTGATATGCACAGGATCCTTCAGAGGGCACCTGCAAAAACCCGCACAGTTGCGTAATAAGGGCGAGCCGTTTATTTATTTATTTATTTATTACAATCTCTTTAATGCAACTTCAACTTACATGACAGGGACGACTCGTGCCCCAGCAGACTCCACGTATTTCACATAGGAAGCCGCGATGTAGGCGTTTTTCCCGGGTGTGGGAGAGAAAACGTCCTGCGCTAAAACACCTGCACAGAGAAAACTCAGTTAATCCTGCGGGACTTAAGACGCATGAGAAGCGTGTCTCCGCTCACGCGCACTGCTCACGTTACCTATTATGGGACAGTCGTTTATTTTGCGTCCTTCTGAAACCACAGCAAAGAAAAAAATGATTGGGAAGACGAGTGAGGAAACCGTGGCGCAGACCAAGTTCATGGTGTCACTCCGTCACGCAACTAATCCCTTCACGTAACTCTTACTGTTTTTGTTGCACGCCTACTTCCGCATGACGTCATGTGAACCGGTTGCCCATTTCAAGCTCAAGTTTTCTAAGCACAGAATTATCAGTATTCCTCATACAGAAGCAATGATTTATTTCGCTTTTAAATATGTCTCGGTATTATGAATAAAAGCAGAAATGATCACATGTTTTTTTGTCCTACATATGATCCACGTGACACGCCGGAGGGCGGAGCCAGTGGAGCCCCGCCCCCGCTCTCTCTTTCTACATATATATTTATAGGCATTACAAAGCGTCATGTGATGTTGCAAAGGGCACGCGCTTTAATTGGGTTAGTGAATAACCTCTGTAGGTTAATGGAGCCCTTTATGCCATGGTGAAGAGATTCATCTTCATCGCGTCCAAAATAAAACACACTATTACAGCTAATGGAATAAATAAACACCGAGACCTTAATGTGTGTGTTTGCGCATGCGGGTCTGTCTGCCCCGCGGACACCAGATTCTGATCGGTTGCAGTTATTTCGGAGTCGATTCAAAATCTGATTCAAAGTGTCGCACGGGTGAAAGGAGTCGATTCACATTCTAGACAAATGACTGGATTCAAAACACAGCCAATGCAAAAACGTTTCGGCATACTTGACTCATTTTGAGCATAAAGTATAACAGCAATGTCATTTTGCTGTGTTGAGAATTAAAAAAATCATAAAAAAAATACATAGGATTTTTGACTCCCTAGGAATCGACTCCTGGAATCGGGGAATCGACTCTTTATGGGGTCGACTCCTGGTCACATGGACATGCGCACCGAAGCCCAGTGAGAGAGAGAGAGAGAGAAGGAAGGAAAAGGAGTTAGGGTATTGTTGTGTCGCAGAGGTGCTGTAATTGTCAGGAATGAGCTAGTTCCGGCAATTGTGTGAGTTTCCGAGTTGAGGGCTGCTCTCCGTGTGCCCGGAGTGAGTGTCCGGGGCATGATGGCGTTCATCAGAAAAAAGGAGCGATGCAAAGAGAGGTATTTCACTCTTACACTTTCTGTACAGCTCTAACCGGCTGTGTTTACTGCAATTCGAGGCCGAAAGTGTATTCAGCAAACAGCGCTTTCTCTCTCTCTCTCTCTCTCTCTCTCTCTCTCTATCTCTATTCTGTTCAGTCACATATTTAAAACACGAGCGTGGCAGACGTTCATGTTTTGAGCTTGTTGCCGGAAGTTGCTTGGGAAAAGCAATCACATGAGCTGTGTGTTATTAATCCTCACGTTTTACCCGCTGGTCAGTCTCCTTTGAAAGACTCTTTTGTTAGAAGTTTTCTTGTCTCATTTCACTTCTGTTCACTGAGTTTTACAGGCATGACTGTATTTACAGCACTTACACCAAAGCTCCACTGGAATAAAGGATAAGATCCAAAACTGAATTCTCTCTTTTCTCAGGTTTTCACTGCTCCTGCTGGACCTGGAGGAATATTATTTCGAGCAGCACACTGCATATTGGGTGGCTGCTCTCCCGAACAGGTGAGTTTGACGAGAAGTTTGATCATGCACTCATTATGGTACACTTTGATGCTGTGATGGAATTGATTGGTGGCCTGGGAAAAGCCTTCACAGGGTCATATGTAGAGAATCTTATGCAGCTTATAGAGTTGTCAAAACTACAAAGTTTCCAGTGCGGTCCAAAACTCTGATACTGCATTGAAAATATTTTTTTTTTTCATTTAACACTTAAAATAAACACTATCCGATTTGAAAAGATTTCATGCGTGCATGGTTTTCCTCTGGGAGCTCTGGTTTCCTCCCACTATCCAAAAAACAGGCAGTCAGGTGAACTGAAGAGTGCATAAATGTGTCTGGCCTGCGAACTACTGACAACCCATCCAGGATGATTCCCTGCTGTCCACCCTGTGACGCTGTGATGCTGATGGCATCACATGATACTGTGCTGAATGAGATCTAACAAGCATTGTCTGCTTGGAGAGTAGCGGTTTCTTCAATTCATGAAAACAGTGAAAATGTTTCACTCAGCTGGCATTAAGATTTGTAATAAAAAGGTTTGTATTAAATTAAAAAATACAGAATAGAAGCCTCACAGTATTTAAGTACAGTTCTAACATTTGAAAGTCTGCTAACCTGCAAAAAATCTCCACTGAGACACACCAGTGCACTGGTTATTATTTCATTTATTATGCAATAAGTTATAATATTTTGTGCGTTGATCATGAGCATCATCCACCTCCATCTCTAGTTTTACCATCTGATGTAAAACGGGGTATTTCATCCATTCACTGTTCACACTGATGTCTCTTCTGTTGGCTAAATGCCCCATGTTGGTCATTTCCATTTTTTAAACCTTTGTCCCTGTCCTGTAAGATTTTCTAAGTGCTTTTAGTCTTTTTGACAATGTGATGGAGCAGGAGCATTTGCAGACACTTGGATGGGCAGCATTTGATCACAAGCTAGCTTAAATAGGCCCATTTTGCTATCTTGTGTTCATCCAACATTGACTGACTGATAAATGAAATTCACTGCGTGTGGAAAAGCACACTTTAACCAGCACGGTTTATCTTCAGGCAGACCGGCTGGTTTTACCGTCTTGTTTACTGGCTCCTCACCCAGCTCCTAATCCTTGCAGAAAGCCCAGGGCAAGATCATTAAGTAAATAAAACCTTTTCTACGTAAACCTGTATAACAGATGGAAATGACATAACCTGTAAACTGTATCTCTGCTGACTTCTGATAAACTGCTGTTCACTAAAGCTGAACAATCCTGTTTCCAGGGCAGTTAAAAATGTTGGCTGCTAGTCAAAAGTTGAAACTTGCTCAGCGGCTGCATTTCACTGTATATTTTATTTATTTAAGTGTTCTTGCCATAAGTGATGGTCGAGGGAGTCGTGAATAAATGATGAGTGGGTAATGATTGTCTTACAAACAGCTGAGAAATAGGATAAACACAATCCATCAGAGTACTAGCAAGGAGACCTGCTGCTGCTAATCCGTTTAAACTGCTTGAACTGTTTGATTAGCCTTTTAGTTCCTGTTGACTAGTGTGTTTTTGAATAACAGGTTTTTCTGTGCTCCTGACTCTGAGGAGAGATTAGGCCACACCCACTTTGGGTATATGGTACCCAAAGTGTTACTCCTCTAATTTACACTTACACATTTCCACATAGAAAAACTGGTATAGCAGTTAATACTTGGTAGGTCTGCCATGAGATCTTGGAGGGAACGCTGCACAGTCCTCACGTTGGTGTTTGTTGAGGCCCCAGCATTGAATTCCGATGTTACTTGAGGCAGTGTTGCATGACTATCACGTGACACAACGCTGGTTGCGTTCACCCAGAATCATTTTACAGCCACACTGCTGTCGTTTGAGGTTTTGCCGGACTTTTTGTAGGCACAGTACACCCTTGAAATGCTCATGCGTGAAAATCCAAATTTGCTTCTACCTCTGAAATGCTATAACTTATCACACAAGCTCCAACTATTAAACCTGTGTTGAAAATCACAAACTCATGATAACTTGTCATTCTCACGGTGGAAACAGCTCTAGAAGCTTCCACAGATGTCCGTCGCTTTATATACACACTGGTGCTGGTGCAATCAATGATGTGCACAGGTGGCATTGCTGTGTATTCTGCATAGGCTCCTGTACCAGTTTTTCTGGTTCTTCAGTGTATAGCAGCATGAAAATAGTTTATTTGTTTTGAATGATTAAAGAGCATGTCTGTTTGCTTACTGTTTTAGCCAGAGAAATATTCGAGGCTCACTAAAGATCTGTTCCAAATCGGTCATTTTTGAGCCAGATGAGACGACCGAGCCTATTTTAAAGGTAAATTCCTCAGCAAAATTTTTACTATCTCACTCTTATACAGCAACCTGGAAGACCTAAAAGAAATATACTGAGTGACGTTGTTTTTTTGTTTTTTTTTTAAATAACAGATCCCACTGAAAGACTGCAGGCGAATAGAAGCAGTGGAAGAGAATGTCTCCAACCCATTTAAAAAGTGAGAGATTTGAATACACACTCGTGGATGATTAAAGATGGAGAACCTCAAAAGCACTTTCATTAGATCCATGCTTGATGGACTTTGCATTTGGAATAGAAGTGATGCACAAATAGGATTTGTCCGGTCTGTTCAGATTTAACCGTTTTTTTTTTCATTCTTTCATTTCCTTATTCTGCTGCAGAACCAAGCCAGCATCTCTGCTTATGGAAACCAAGCAGGTGAGCATGTGCTTCAGTGCGTCTGTACAGGAAGTCAGTGGGTGTTTCAGTGTGCTTTCTAACCAGGTGTTTTTGATTCATCAGGTTTTTCTTATTAAAGAGAAGAACGTCATTGCTCCATACAAATATGAAAGGGTAAGAGTATGTATTTATACTGCCGAGTTTGAACATATTATGTGTTGCAGAGGTGCCCCAGAATTTATGGTTTAGCCGCACTGTTTTTATCATTCATGACACCTTGCTTTATAGCCATAACTATGCTTTTATAAACATAGCACATATTTCTTTGTAGTAATAATGCTTCTTGGCAATAAATCTTATACTGTTGGAAACCATTTTAATTTCTCTTTTAAATGGTGCCACATTTGTAAGGAACATGCATTTGTGGGATGAGCAGCAGAGCTGCGAATGTGGGTTGCACCAATGAAAAATGTGCTAAATCCTCTCTGCTATTGCCAAACAGCTTATTCTGCCATTGACTGTTTGGTGTTTGGTGGACTGGATGAGTGAAGTTTGAAGAAACAAGACATATTGGCAATTTAACAATTTTTTAATTTAACAAACAGGAGCCTCTGTAGCGTGTGGAAGAACCATGCACAGCCACAACAGCCTGGTACCTCCTTCTCATGCTGGTCATCAGCCTGTGGGCACTGCTGTGGTGATGATGGCATCAACCCACATTCTCAGCTCTATTGCTCATCCCACAAATGCATGTTCCTTACAAATGTGGCACCATTTAAAAGGGAAATTAACAGGCTTTCCAACGGATTATTGTTACAACAAATAAATAATCTACCAAACACAAATGTATACTTAAAATAAAAACAGCAATCAAAGAAATCGCACAGGACCACGGTGGACACAGGGACGGAAACAGTATGTGAAAGACGGGTTTTTCCTACTGGTCTTGTTACCTTTACTTTATCTGACTGTATCTAGGAGAAAGACCAAGGCTAGTAGCTACTTTTTATTATGTGAGAGTAATATCAGACTTTTAGCTTGATTTGTTTTTTCTTTAAATTGTTGCTTGGTGTGCATGTAAAGTAAATAAAAACTAACCTCTCCTCTCATCCACTGACATGCTAGTTTTTGGGGTAAAATATGTTTTACATTGATAATGTTTGTTATTGATGTTAAAACCTACTAGGGAGAAAGGAGTGTCGTATTCCAGCTGGAGGTGCCCACAAAAACAGAAGATGTTGTCCAGACATTGCTGCAGGTTGGTGTTACAGTTTCTGCAGCTTAATTTTTGGCAGTGGTTGCTTAACTGTGTTTGCTTTATCAGTCTGTTTCATTTCTGCAGTTATATAGAGCATCATGTCTGGACAAGCTGGGGGACCAGACAGCTATGGTATGTCCAGTTACACACGTCCTCTCAGCCACCTGAGGCTACTGAGAGACATACAAAAAATGTATAAAGCACAGTAATAATAATTGTGTGTGTGTGATTTTTCTAGATTGCTGCAAACTTGCAATCCAGGCTGGCGAGAACATCTTTTGACAAGAACAAGTTAGTCGTCTTTGCATACTCATTTCACCTGACACTCATTTCACAGCGCCTGGAGCACCAATGGGGGTTAGGTGCCTTGCTCAAGGGCATTTCAGCCAAGTCCTGACGGCCACGGGAATCGAACCCTTCTGATCATGGGGCAGACAGCCTAATCACAAGAGCATGACTTCCCCCCTATAGGAATCCAAAAATCTTAAAGAAACTAAAATCAGTATTTTTTGCCCAGTTTGGTCTTAACAATTCCCATCCACTAGTTAACTCTAACTGGGACGCACCTCTTAATCACTGAATTCAAGTGTTTCATTCAATCCCATTGCTACAGTCTGCTTTTACAAGCATTAATGAAATAATGGGTCATTCTAAAGTGCACACTGAATCCGAGTGTGGTTCTGTAATAGGATGCCACCGTTGCAACAAGTCAGTTTGTGAAATTTCTTTCCTCCTGGATATTCCACAATCAGATGTGAGTGGTATTATCGAAATGTGGATGTGTTTAGGAGCCACAGCAGCTCAGACACGAAGTGGCAGACCGTATAAAGTTATAGAGTGGGGTCGTCTGAGGCACACAGCACATTAAAGTAGCCAATCCTCTGCTGACTAAATGCCTGCAGAATTCCAAACGCCTCTGCCATTAATATCAGCACAAAAAGCTGATATTGTAGATTTTCATGGCCGAGCAGCTGCATGCAAGCCTTACATCACCAAGCACAAAGCCACGCATCAGGTGGAGTGGAGTAAAGCACACCGCCACTCTGAAGCAGTGGAAATGTGCTCTGTGGAGTGACAAATCACATGTCTCTGTCTGGCAGTCTGATGGAGTCTGGGTTTGGTGAATCCCAGGAGAGTGTTACCTGTCTGACTGCATTGCACCAACTGTAAAGTTGGGTGGAGGAGGCATAATGCTATGGGGTTGTTTTTCAGGGGTTTGTGCCCCTTACTTTCAGTGAAGGGAAATCTTAATGCCAAGACATTTTAGACAATTGTGTGCATCCAACTCTGTGGAAACAGTTTGGGGAAGGCACTTTTCTATTAAGTCCATTACGGCATGGTTGGGTGAGTTCGCTGTGGAAGATCTGGACTGGCCCACACAGAGCGCTGACCTCAACCCCATCAAATACGTTTGGGATAAGCTAGAATGGAGATTGTGAGCCAGGATCTTGTTCAACATCAGTATCTAACCTCACAAATGCTCTTCTGGATGAATGGACAACAATTGATGAGAGATAACAAAATTTGAATTAATTTGTCATTTCCTGACAAATGCTTCACAGCCAGTGGTGGTCTGGTAAAATTGCTTTCCTGGTCTTGTTTTTTGATGAAGACAAGACAAGACTGAACCACTGAGCTTTAAACAGCTGATCACAGTTCACCTGACACTCTGTGTTGGATGTTCCTGACTGGTCTTACAGGAGCGGTTGCTCTCAATTTCTTGCTCTATCAGTAACCAAGCCATGCAGTTTTTAAAGACCCTGTAGAAAGCATTAGGGACGTGTACATTAGAGGTTCATGATAGGCTGCCATACTGCATATGATTTGATTTGATATTGAACACGCATCCGGATTGTGTGCTCGGTAGCTTCCTGTTTCAGGTTCTGTGTAGTGAGCGTTAGATTATAAACACTCAGGATTGCTAAAGGAACAACTTTGGCCTGTTAAACATGACCATTTGCTCATAGAGAGAGGTCCCGGGCTCAACTGCTGGTCGAGCCCCCACATGGGTCGTTCCCCTGTTTATCTAGGGGGTATTAGGGGTGTAACAACTGGGTGAAGAAATGATGTGACAGAGCGACAGCTGGTATAGAATAGCATTTTTCTTTACTGGTGCTTGTTAAAATGTGAGGGTGTTATTTACAATAAACCAAAAAGAATATGTCACAGCCAGTAATGCAACCTGCTCTTTATGGTGGACGGTGAATGTTGCCAAAGAAAAGAACACAAAATGGTTTACCAAACCAAAAACCCCGAACCTAACAAAAAATTACAGTCCGTGACACCTGCCCCTAACCTAGTGTGTGATAGTTGTGAACCCTGGACCTGAATCCACTTATAAGTTACTTTGGTTAAAATTCTACCAGATGAATAAATATCAAAGCACAGCTTCTTGTATAACCCAGGAATCTCTAATGTCTGTCCATTCATTGAGATTGAGTTACAAAGCCATCAACACACCCCACAGTTGATAACAATATATATATTTAATAAATTGTACTTCAGTTAGCTGCTTGACCACTTTGCTTGGCATTACGTGTATACACATAATTGGCATTATGTGTATACATATCAGCGGGTTGTCCTGTTTCATAGGTGATTACATTACTGTACATAGTAAAAATACAGCGTTGTAGGTTGACTGGTATTGTATAATGACTTTTAAATTTGTGCAGCTTTCAGAGTGTGTCTGAGCGGCCACATATGGAGTGTAAGGCTGAGATGGTGACCCCTCTGGTGACCAACCCTGGCCACGTCTGCATCACAGACCATAACCTGTACTTCCAGCCCCTTAATAGTTACCCTGTGAGTTACCTGTGCAGTGGATTTTCTTTTTTCAGATTTTAATACATTGGTAATCAATGCGTTTAATATTTGTACGCGTGTGTGTGTGGACAGGATTCAGTGGTGCACATCGGGCTCCACAGCGTTCGGCGCATCTACAAAAGAAGACATGGCCTGAGACCGCTGGTAAGTGTGTATACTGTGTGTATAATGTGTACTGTATATAGGGGTTCATTAGATGTTCTGTGTTCATGACTGTGTTAATGTGTTTTGGGGGTGTCTTTTAGGGGCTGGAAGTGTTTTGTACAGAGGATGATCTGTGTTCAGATATCTACCTAAAGTTTTACAATACTGAAGACAGGGACGAACTTTACTACTACATCGGCACTTTTCTAGGTATGTTAAACACACAAATGTCTTCCAGGGTGTCGGTATAATGATCTATAGAAGTATCTTTGTTCTTGTATATACAGTACTGTGCAAAAGCCTTAGACTTCCTAAAAAAAATTAAGAAAAATGTTTGTATATCAGTAAGGAAAGCAAAACATTACATAACGGACCACTATTCAGACAAAAAACATAATGAACATAAAGGCTGCTGGATTTTGCATACAGAAAAAGAAGCAAGTGTGACGGTCAAAGTCTCCAGAAGAGCTGTGGCAGATTCTCCAAGACGCTCAGTAAAATTCAAAAGCTAATTTCCTTGCACACATTGTACCTGGGAACACCATTTAAGAAAAAGTCACCAAATATTGACCTTTAGTTTATTACTGCTTACCACATTTTTTCTGTTTTCTTTAAAATATCTTCATTATTTTTATGGCATCTTGCATCTTTGCTTTTCAGCGAGTCTTTGCATGTGCTTACTGTGCTTCTGCATCGTACTGTACAGTAATTAGCTGGTTTTTTACTGAGCGTCTTGGAGAATCTGCTACAGCTCTTCTGGAGACTTTGACTGTCACACTTGCTTCTTTTTTTGCATGCAAATCCCAGCAGCATTCATTATTATTACTATACTATACTATTACTATTATTATTATTTTTGGCTGAAAAGTGGTCTATTAGGTAATATGCATTTTGTAATGACTCAATAATGCAGAAGTCATCAAAATAAACATCTATATACAAATTTGTACTGGTGCCTAAACTTTTGCACTGCACAACGTATGTTTTCATCATAAGGCCTAGCAAAAAAGCATAAAGTGTTTTTAAAATATGTTAATATTGATTGTGTGTGTGTGTGTTTGAGACAGAGAACCACATAGCGGAGCACACAGCAGAGAGTTACATGCTGCAGTGGCAGAGAGGCCACATCTCCAACTATCAGTACCTGCTGCACCTTAACAACCTGGCAGACCGCAGTGTGAACGACCTCTCACAGTATCCTGTTTTTCCTTGGGTCCTCAGTGACTACACCAGCCCACAGTTAGGTAAGCCTTACACTCACACAAACAGCTTGGTTAAGCATGACTGCATAAACCAGTTCCAATCACACAAATGACGAAGTGCGTGTACATGAAAAGTGCACATGAAAGACAGCTGAGAGTATTACTGTCTACGTGTTACGTACTACTAAACGGTTGTAAAGCCCGAAAAGCAGAAGGGGAAGTTTTCTTTGACTCAAAATGAAAAATTAGGGTTAAGAATGAAAAACGGAATTGAAAATGACTTTACTACACTATTGCATCAGAAAACCTATTTAATAATATACATATAATATTAATCATTAACAAAATCAGCGCTAGATTTGATGACTATGTATTGTTCATGATTATGTACAGGCACACCAGCACATCCTCGTAATTTACCTCTTAATTGTTGTTTTGTGTTGGCTCACTTTCTTTAATTAATGCCAGTAATATAAAATTCACAAAAATGTTTACCTGACTAGTATTGGTGAGTCTGTGCTCGCAGACCTGTGACAGACCTGGAACCTATAGTGCTAATGTCTTGCTGTATGCTTGTTTCTGTTAGATCTGTTGAACCCTGCCTCTTTTCGGGACCTCAGTAAACCCGTAGGAGCTTTAAACAGAGAGAGACTGGAAAGGCTACTGGTAAGGACGATACACTTCCACTAACATCCAAAACTCTGAAGTTTACTAGCATGGATTTAAATCTTACCCAAGCCTGAAAAGTTTTTCCAGATAGTGAATATTTTAGGCTTCATCCTAAAAAAAGATCAGATTAAGTAATAAATTGCTCTCTGCCACTTCTAAAATCAATATAGTGAGATTAGTGTTACAGCTCGTCTCTATACAGCACGAGCGCATTAGACGCTGTAATAGGAAATCTGACTCAAAGCTCAGTGCTTTACAGATTCATCACTCCTGCACTCCTGGAAAAAGCTCAGTGACTTCACTCCCCTAGTCTTAAGGCTTAGGTGCTCCATCTACGGACTACAGAACATCTCATAGCTTTCCACGTGTCCGTGCTCCAGGTTCCATGGAGAAACAAACAAATGCATTGAGCTTTTCTGAGTGGTACTGAATAAACCTTTTTACAGTTCTTAACTACTTAGAGTCTCTGCAGTTCCTGTAACTGGCCTAATAGCAGCAACTGGAGACTGACTTCAAGCATTACAGCACACACTTGCATGCATACTGTACATGCACACACACCCTGGCAAACATACTCTTTGTGTATCTTGTGAGTGGACTGCAGTGTGAGTTTGTTCATCTCGCTTCAGTCAACTTTCCTCTGTCAGATCTTTAAACGATTCCATACTGGGAGAACCGGTATATAAACGGGTACGTTAGTATACACTTGGTTTTAGCTAATTATGTTGTTCAGAGACATTAGCAGTGAATAAATTGCTGATTAGCCATGAACTTGAAGGAGGTTCTCAAGGTGTTTATTTGCCAAACAGTACCAGACTCTGACTGGCTTGAAAGATAGTATGAGCTGTGGCAGTGCCTAGTCAGTAACAGACTAAATCTGCTTTTTTTTTTTTGCACATCTGAAACTTGTTTTACCATGTTCCTTTTTCATGTCCTTGTGGAATTCTTTGTCCCATAGTGAAAATGTCTTTTTTTAATTTTTTTTTTATTTTAACCATGAATACAGACGGCTTGTTCTGACAGGCCTGGTTTATAGTTCTGTGCAGTGTTCGAAAGTCACTGAGTACATTTACTCAAGTACTGTACTTAAATGCAATTTTGAAGTTCTTGTACTTTACTTAATAAGTTGTATTTTATGCTACTTTAAATATACAGTATATCCATTCCATTACATTTCAGAGGGAAATAATGTACCTTCTAGATTTTACACAATATATAACAAGCTTTTCAAATGCAACACAGTGGTAAAGATTAAACCAGTGATTTTCAGCTTTTTGGCTTCTGACATTTCTACCAGTGCTTCCCCAAAAATCCACCAGTATTATTTTTTCCCTCTAAATTTCTCATATGGTTTCATTTCGCGAAATTTTGTAGAGATTCGAGAAATGGTTTAGAGATTCGAGAAATGTAAAGATTGTTCAGTATCTCATCAAAAATGATAAAATCGAATGATGTCTTATATCATAGTGCATCAGTCAGAGTGACCAAACTAGTACTTTTATTTTAATAATTTAACTTTATTTTTCTGCTTTTTTTTTTTATAGTGCTGAGAAAATGTATTTTTCACATGTATTATTCTATTTTAGAAGAAATAGAAATAGAAGAAATTGAGAACGGGGCAAATACTTTGTCATGGCACTGTGTGTGCTTTCATTTTAGTTTAGTTTTATATTTAGTTTTTGCAAGCAGTGTTTTTCATCATGCCATACATCATGGAGTATTTTTAATGTAGCTGTTTTGGTACCATTCCGTTTGGTTCTGTGTTGATGTATTTGTGAGCGTGTTGTGTATAAAATGTCCACTGGGGTGCAGGATATGAAAAATTCAAGTTGCGAGTTTCACTGTAGAACAAATTTAGAATAAGACTAATACTACTTGCTATAGCTGGACACCTCTGTCTCTCTCTCTCTCTCTCTCTCTCTCTCTCTCTCTCTCTCTCTCTGTCTGTCTGTTATCTCACTGCAAATCAGCACTTTCTGAGTGCTCTTTGTGCTTGTTGTAGTGCCATATCAGAGTGATGACACTTTCAATCAGATTAAAGGATTATATTAGCAATATCACTCGTCAGCCCTTGAAAGAAGGATTACAGTGTCTCAGTAAAACATTTTTCTAAATAGACTTCTCTGGGATGATAAAAGATCCAAATCATAAGCAACCTACTTGTAAATAAATGTTCAAGATTGTATTAAATAGATTCTACTGTATTAGTGTAATGTATGTTATACTGAGTTTGGCTGATTATTTATGCTGTTATTCCCTGACTTGAATGTGTTGATGAAAGCAACCTTGACCTTTCTTTCCTGTCTTCTGTGTGTGTATGAATGTCTGTTACAGGAGCGTTATAAGGACATGCCTGAACCTCGTTTCATGTATGGCAGTCATTACTCCTCTCCTGGATACGTCCTGTTCTACCTTGTGAGAATGGGTGAGTCTCACGTACCCCTTTTCCACTGAGGTAGTTCCAGGGCTATTTGGAACTGGTGCCTAAGATGAAAGCACTTGTTAGCATTTCGACAGCTAAAGAACCAGACGTCTGGCAGGAAAACTGGTTCCAGAGCAGCACCTAACACTTTGCTGGTCTAGAACCAAGAACCGTTTTCGATAGGGGCTAGAGGTGGGATTATCGTAACTGACAAAAGTAACTAAAACAGATATAGTGTAGCATCTAGTCTGCCTAACTGTAATACAAACAAGAAGAATGGACATTGAAGTTGAAGTTGCATTGGTCTGTTTTATGAGACTTGTTGTTGTGCTTGGCACTAGAATTCCTGGGAAAGTGACATACAGACATGCACAGGGACATAATTACCTGGCTCTATGGTGGCTCTCTAGCAAGTTAAACCAACTCCAGATCAGCACTAGCAACTCGATTGCATTGGTGGAACAGGCTTCGTGTTCCTCACACACTGCTGATTTTCACTCACTCTGTGCGCCCCCCCCTCTCTCTCTCTCTGTCTCTCTCTCACTCTCACATTCTCTCTTTCTCTCTGTTTGCTTCTTCTCTGAAGCCCCAGAGCACATGCTGTGCTTGCAGAACGGCCGTTATGACCACGCAGACCGCATGTTCAACAGGTACTTTCATCATACTCACTTAAAAATATACAGTGCCATGAAAGTATTTGCCCCCTTCCCAATAACTTTTATTTTTGCTCATTTGTCACAATGTAAAATGTTTCAGGTCATCAAACTAATTTTAATATAAGATAAAGACGCCACAAGAAAAAAAAATGCAGCTTTTAAAGGAGCATTCCATATACAGAAGATAAAGATTTATTCAAAACCTTTATCACTCATTTGAAGAACTAATTGTCCTCTTGGCTACCCAATCAACCAGTTAACTAAATTCAGTTGACTACTGGTTTTAATTTCACTAGCCACACCCAGGCATGATTACTGCCAGACCTGTTGAATTTAAACATCACTCAAATAAAAGTGGTCGAATACTGATGTGAAACCTACCAACTGAAATCTACCAGTCTGGAAAGTGTTACAAGTCTCACCCAGGAGGTCACAGAGAACCCCGACAAGCATCTAAATAACAATCAATGTACATGATTCAACAATAAGAAAGACATGGGGCAAAAATGGCATCCATGGGAGAGTTGCAAGGCACAAACCACTGCTGACAAAAAAGAACACAAAGGCTCATTTCTCTCATTTGCCAGAAAACATCTAGATGACCCACATGTGGACTGATGAGTCAAAGGTGGAGCATTTTGGAAGACCTACATGAGTCCTACATCTAACAGTTACATCTGGCATAAAGGTAATAGCATAAGAACATCATAGAACTGGGACCTAGACAACTGGTCATAACTGAAAATCCTGAAGGAGAATGTCTGCCCATCAGTTTATGATCTGTTGGGTTATACAGCAGGACAATAATTTAAAGTACACAAGCAAGTCCACCTCTGATTGGTTTAAAAGAAAGAAAATTAAGGTTTTGGAGTGACTGAGTCAAAGTCCTGACTTGTAACCTATTGAGATGCTGTGGAAAGACCTTAAACGGGCAGTTCATGTCTGAAAACTCTCCAGTGTAGCTGAAATAAAACCACTCTGCAGAGAAGAGTGGGCCAGAATTCCTCCACAGGGATGTAAAAGGCTCATCACAAGTTGAAGATGGTACAACCAGTTATTAGGATTTGGAGGCAATTACTTTTTCACATGGGTGATATAGGTTTTGAATAAATTTTTATCTTCAGTAAATGGAATGATCAGTTAAAATCTGCATTTTGTGTTTACTCCTGTTGTCTGTATCTTGTAATACCATTAATTTGATGATCTGAAACCTTGACAAAGTAGCAAAAATAGAAGAAACTGGGAAGGGGGAAATACTTTTTCACAGCACTGTATAAACACAATACTTTCATTCATTTGTAACACAAATTGCATTTTTTTGTTCTTTAATCCTGAGTGTTTGTCTGTGTGTAGTATTGGAGATACCTGGAAGAACTGTTTAGAGGGAGGAACTGATTTTAAAGAGGTGAGAGGCCTGGATGTGGTGATCAGCAAATAGTTTCAAACTAAACCTTCTTCATACACAGCAGCATTTACGTGTTTGTTTGTGGGTGTGTGTGTGTGTGTGTGTGTGTGCATGTGTGTTTCAGCTGATTCCTGAGTTCTATGGAACAGATGGCAGTTTTCTGAAGAATATGCTGGGTTTAAATCTCGGTCGGAGGCAGGGTGGTGGGCAAGTCGGAGATGTGGAGCTTCCTCTCTGGGCCTCAGGTAGTCTGAAATCATCAGTAAAATAGTTCCGTACTGATCGTATCTGTGTATCCATGATCTGGAAGGACATTTGAAGATTTGATAAGACTCGATCGTCAGAAATGGCAGGGGTTATGATGTTATTTCTGATATCATTGCATATCATTTATCAGCAGGTGCAGATGAAAAATGATAGTAGAAATCCTTCTGAAAACCTTTAAGGGACAGCCTGTACACACCGGGCTGTGCCGAATAAAGTAGACAGAAATGCTGAATACTCACATGTCAAAACTGTAGCAGCAGTGTGAATATGCTCACTTAAATCAAATAAAGAATTCGTGCCAGCTCAGTCAGTCAGTCATTATCTGTACCGCTTATTCCCAGTTACGGGGTCACGGGGGGAGCTGGTGCCCAGCCGGCAACTCTGAGCGCAAGGGCAGG
>JAOTRJ010000045.1:14993283-15005956 GCA_028564905.1 Leptodoras praelongus | reverse complement strand
CCCACCCGGGGATCGAACCCGGGTCCTTCTTGCTGTGAGGCGACAGCGCTATCCACTGCGCCACCGTGCCGCCCGTTTTGGAGGAGTTTAAACAAAAATGTAACTGTTTGGCCATAAAGATCATTAGTAGGTGATGGTGAGGATTTTAATCCTAAGAAGACCGTGTGAACTGTGAATTCCATTGAAGTGGCAGCATCATGTTGTGTCTGTGTTTTGCTCGAAGCGGTACTTCCGAAAATAGATTTCATCATGAGGAAGGAGGATGATCTAGAAATACTGAAACACCTCAATACATGAACCAGAATGTTAAAACATGGTCACAACTGGGTCTTCCAGCAAAGCAATGAAAACATTACATTTACATTTACATTCATGCCATTTAGCAGATGCTCTTATTCAGAGTGACTTACAAAGCATAAACATACCTACACAAACAAAATGGCTTAAATAGAAAAATGTCATGAATCCCTGAATCCCATAGAAGATTTGTGGACTGAATAGAAATATTTTTCCCAACAATGAGGCCCACAATCCTGACTGAGTTAAACTAGATCTGTCAGGAGAAATGGGCAAGAATTACACCAAAATATTGTAAGATGCTTGTGGAAGTCTTCCCACTGAAAACCCCACTGAAATTCACCCCACTGAAAATCTGATATTAAATCTGATAAGAATCTGACAAATAAATATATCTGTCTCTTAGCATTTTTTTTTTAGTTGCATCTTATGGAAATAAAGTAAACTCACACACAAGAAATTCATGATGACATGGGATGTATGGAGTTGTGAAAAATTTAGTTTGAATGTCTTTAGCCAAGGTGTATGTAAACGTTTGACCTATATCTATCTATCTCTCTGCCTATATGAACTATATCTATCTCACTAACATCAAATTAGTATATAATTAATAAGCATTATGTGCACATCACTGTGAACTTAATGTAAGCATGCTGACATGATCTTAAATTAATATGGAATTAACGTATAGCCACTTCTGTAGATTAATTAATGCATGTAATCTATTTCATGAAATAGATTACCTTCTATATGTTGTGCAGTAATGATCACAAAAATACATTACTATATTATGTAATGTAAAGAAATGTTTGTTTATATGAGCTGGAATTAATACCTACTAGATACTTACAAGTTAATAAGCTTTGCATGGAAATAACTTGACTTACCTTAAGTGTGTGTGAATGTTGTTGAGAATGGTGCAAACAGTCTAATCATCTTTAAGTTTCACATCTTGCTTAATATTACCTTCTGCATTGCATGTTGTTCCAGTTATATCTATTGGTATTTTATTTATTTATTCTTATTTTATTACATTATGATTTACTGAACAGGCATTGCAAGTTATTACAAGAATTGGTCGTAACTTCCATCACTTTGTTCCTAAAAACAAACATTAGTGTTATATCACTGGCTTTCTTTTGGAAACTAAAAAGGTTTTTGAACACATTCTTCATTTCTCTCATTCACCCTAATTCATTTCTGTAGTAAGAGAGTTTATTTGTGAGCAAATGTTTATCTGTGTTGGTCCTCCACTGTATGGAAATTAATGGTATTTAGTTCAGTTGGTATTTTTAGGTTTTGTTTTCCATTTGTCTTGAATGTGTGAATGTTCTTTTGTGCTGACTTCAGATAAGCAAGTTATTTCCTGCTTATTCCACTAAAGTCTATAAGATTTGGCTGTAATTTGCTTTGCAGTTGTTATTCATCCCTGTAAGTCTGTTGTCTGTCTTTACTTCACTCTTTGAACATTCAGTCCTGTTCTGTTCCTTGAAACTTTGTGACAATCCAAACCTGACCTCTTTTTCAATCTTTGTTCCCTTTAATTTAAATTTTTGGTTAATTTACTCCTTAAATGTCCTCCTTGTGAATGGCCGATGATGAAGATAATGAAAATTCTACAGAGACATCCATCCGGAAAACTCACTTGATTCGAGATCCTCCTGCCCTCGCAAGCCCAGATTTACTCTCTGAGGTGTCCGAGATGAAACAAGATCTGATCAAAATGACTGCTATTCTGACCACTGATCCATCTGAGAAGTCAAACTCTATGCATGGGGGTAGTCTAGAGAAGGGGGTGGAGGAGGTGTCAGGGGAGCCTTTTGAAATAATGGAAAAGGTAAAAGAGGATTTGGAGAAAGTTAATGAAATTCTAAGGAGCGGAACATATGAAGATAAGGTTGTTGAAGAGTCAGCAGAAGGGCATCCATATAGAAAGGATGAGGAGTGGGTTCTTCTTTCAGACTGTGAAATTGAGGAGGCCAAAATGATGGCCGCTTTTGAGACCCAAGAGGCTCTTCTTAAGGACATACGAGGTAGCCGAGGGTCACAGACACAAAGGGGTATAGAAGGAGGCCATAAAGAGTACTTTCTGGATGCACCTGTGACATCTGGAACTGCAGTACAGGAGAGTGTGGTACAGAAAAAGTTCACTGAAGTTACTTTGCGCAAAGGTGGCAAAAAAATTGTACCAACTGTGATCAAAGATACTAAAATACCTGTGGCTGAAGTGAAAAAGCCCATTCGAAGAAAAGGGCCTCAAGGGCAGAGTGATGAATACAATGTATCCACTTCAAAAACAGGTTCTATTAGTGAAAGAACAGAAAAAACACATCGAGATGATGGCCTCTTACACGCCCCCTCAAACCAAAAGGTGTCACCTGTATCTCCAGTAGTTGAAGAAACACCCATTGGTTCAATTAAAGACAAAGTCAAAGCTCTTCAAAAGAAGGTGGAGGAAGAACAAAGAGGCCGCAAACAGACTGGCAGCAAACCCTCTCCTGGGTCTTCAGAAAAAAAAGCATCTCATTTTACTAAAGAGCAAAAAACACCAACTACTAAAAAAACACAAGCTCAGATAAAATCAACAAAAAATGAGTCAGAGAGAATAGAAGAGACTATGTCGGTAAGAGAACTCATGAGGGCTTTTCAGACAGGACAAGACCCTTCAAAGGGAAAGTCCGGACTTTTTGAACATAAAGTAATTTCTGGACCAAAGCACACAAAAATGGTTAAAACAAAGGAGAATGTAAACACACAGTCCCAGTCTCAAGCGTCGTCACTTGGACAAGAAGCATCACTTGAAGCTATAAAATGTGTTGACCCTCAGAAAATAGAAGAATTTAAGATTTGCACAGAGACACAACATTCTCAAGAATCATGTTCCAATGTAAGAGCAGAACCAGAAGACAGCATTCAGTATCAAGAAAATAAAATAGCAAAAGAGCAAGAGGAGATTACTTCTGTCTTACAACCAGCAAAGCCTACAGTCCAAAGAAAGTTGGCTACTCCAATAACAAAAGATTTGTCTAAGGAAACCACAATGTCTCAACTTTATAGTGGCCAGGATCCACTTGATGACAGCTCTGACAGTCACAAAATTGAAGGGCTAGCTGCTTCCCCTTGTGCCAGTGTAGGTGAAGGCGAAGTCCACATGAGCTCAGAGGACAGTGACAAACATGAAGGCTTGGCAGAAACTCTGGATTCAAGTCCTGAAAGCCTTTCATTACCACCCAAACAGCCAGGTCAATATATAGATGGAAAGCTCTCAAAAGCAGAAACAGCCAAAGATGAGACAAGTACACTATTTAACTCCTCTTCTACTGGTGCAAAGACAGCTGATGGTCAGGCATCTACAGCAACTCTTGGATGTTTGTCTGTGAAAAATGCAGTGGATTATCCTTCAAAAAGTGAGTCTGTGTCTGCTTCTCAGAGCAAAACTGTTAAATTTGTTGATGAAAAATTCTCTGTTGATGAGGACATTCCTTTGACATCACGTAAACCATCAAAATCTCGAAAAATTATGAAAAGGGGTTCTGAAACCATAGACAGTTTTTTGAGTGATGAAGAACCATCAGATGGTCACCAACTATCAACCTCAGCTGACTACCTGCCTACAAAGTCTGCTACACAGGGTTATAGTGCTTTAATGCTGCCTCTTAGACATCAAGATTCAGAGACAATTAGTTCAGTAGCCGATGATTCTATAACCATTAGTCATAAGGACTCATTAGAAGGTAGCCCCCTTATGGAAGACAACTCCTCCCATAAATCCCCAGACTCAATAGACCCTAGTCCAACAAAAGACTCCCCATGCTGTGACTCTCTAGAAAGCAGCCCTGTAGAACACAAATACATCATGTCCTTGCCTCCTACAGTAGAGCAACCCAGTGTGACTGCAGGGTGCCTGACATCCTCCAAAGTTCCTGAGTTACCCCCAGAAAATTTCCATAGACTCCCCAGAGACCAGGAGGGTAGTGTCGGCGATGACAGTTGCGAGCAGACATCGCAGCTGACAAGTTCGGGTAAGAGTCCATATTCCCCAGACACCCCAAGTTCAGTAGAGGTAAGTTATGAACTCAATTCCGAAACCCCAGACCCTATGCTCCCGTCCATGTTCCTAATTCCATCTGTCATACCTGAGGATGCAGAGGGAGATGTGTCGGAGGGTGTCATGACCCAGAGGAAAATCACCCCTGAGGAAGAGATGTTTAAAATGGCTGCCAAAATAAAAACATTTGATGAGATGGAGCAAGATGAAAAAGACAGAAAGGGCAATAGTAAAGATATCTTCTCTCAGACCATGAATGAGTCTGAAAGAGGACATGAAAGCATCTTATTGATTGGGCCTGAATCTAAAGTTGAAGCAGCCTCAGTGGATGGCCTTGGGCCTACTGAAACAAAACAAGGGTCAGAGGTAGCACAATCTATTGAACCTACTATTAAAGTACAACCTCCCTCTCCTTTTCCAGCAGGTGTGCATGAGATCCCTCAAACATCTGAGGACATGGCCCACACTGCAGCATCAACAGATGACTCAGCAATGGAGGGACCTCAGTCTGTCTCAGAAAAGCATACAGCAAAAGCCTATCAGATCCATCTACAAAAAGATCTGCAGTCACTTAGTATGGATGAGTTAGAACAGACCAACAAACAATTGTTAAGCAATGAACAGATGACCAAGATACCTTGTGAACTAAAAGAGGAAAGCCAGAGAAAGGGAAGGGAAAGCAAATACGATGGAAAGCAGAAAGGTGTGTCAGACTACCAGGGAGATAACAGCAAATCACAGAGTCAGAAAGAATATAATTTAACAGATGATGGTAAAGGTGATGATATAAAGCCTGCAGGGATATGTGGTCTAGGTTTAAGCAGGGAAAGTTTAAAGGCTGAAACTGATTCTTTGCCTAATATTATTGGCCAGGCTAAGGAAAAATTTAAACCTGAAATATGTATTTATGATGACACTGAAGAAGATGATTTAGAGGAAGAACTTCCTAAAACAATGTCTAGAGGGGTAACAGCAAAATCTCTGGCAGACAACTGGAATGCTTTGCGGGAAGATGATGATGCCTTTGCAGCAAGAGTCAAAGAAGAGGAGCAAAAAATTTTAGGCCTGGCAGTAGATCGACAGTCTCAAGGTGCAACTCCAGACACCACACCGGGAAGGACACCCACCGAGGAAGGCACACCAACAAGTGAACAAAACCCTTTTCTTTTTCAAGAGGGTAAACTATTTGAAATGACTAGAAGCGGAGCAATAGATATGACTAAAAGGGGATATGAGGAGGAAGGCTTTGCTTATTTTCAAATAGGAGAGCAACCAATTGAAGAAGCACTTATAGAGGAAGAACCTGGTGCAGATTCTGATAGAGCAGAAAAAGAAGTTGCCATAAACCTCACTGTGCAGGTCAAACCAGAAGGTGCTGAGCAAATTTTAAAAGAGGCTACAGACATATCCCTTCCCTCCACATCTGAAGATGACCAGTCAGGTATAGCTTGTAAGTCAGATGCCTCACAGTCTACAATCCCTGTTAAATTGGCTGTTTCTGCTTCACCAAAAACAAATAAGAACCTCATTGCAGATGAAACTGTAGAAATTAGAGCAGACAAGTTAGCTGAAGATAGTTCTTCAGGGACTGATCTTGGTTCTTCAGACACTATCATAACTGATGTCCAGACAGCAGAGTCAACAGTAACCAGATCAGTGTATTCCCAGCAGGTCCAGGAGTCCTCCGATTCCTCCCCCGAGGATGAGCACTCAGTGATAGAACTACCCAAAGCCCCTGAAAAGAAATCCCCAAATTCCAAAGTGATATCAAAGGCAAAAACAAAGCCTGACTCCAAAGGTAATACTGCACCTACTAAGAAAAAGACCATCTTCTCTAAAGCAGAGGAGAAGCCAAAATCAAGAATCCCTGTAAAAGCTACTTCCCACAAACCAGAGACAGAACATGATTTATCTGTGAAATCTCCTAAGGAGAAAAAGTCTAAATTGCCCGTAAAACCTGAAACAAGGAGAAAATCTGAGACAGACACAGGTCCCTCTGTAGGCTCCAGAGTGACAAGGTCTATCAAAGCCAAGAGCTACTGTGAAAGCGATTCTACAAAGAAACCAGCAAAAAAGGACCAGGGTCATCCAGCAGGTACTGAGTTGCCCAACAAATATAAGACATTACCTTCGAAGCTACCTGTCAGAGGAAAGCCTGCTCAACCAACTCAGACCACTGCAACCAGAAAAAAAGATCAGCCATCTGAGACGCACAAGACGTCTGTTGATTTTTTTGAGGAGATTAGTGATGAGGCAGCTAAGTTAGTGGAGAGGTTGGCCCAAGCAGAAAAAGAGAAAGAGGAGGCAGCTGCCATGTCGGATGATGAAAGCAGCACCATAGATGTCTCAGTAATAGAAAATGAGCCTTTCCCTGACATGCAGATGCCTCTTCCTGAGGACCCATTGGTTATTAGGCCTCGATGGGACGACCCTGTTGAGACGCAGATGGAAAGAATCCCTGCTGATAAAGCCCAAGTCCAAAGTCAAGGTATCCCCATCATAAGGGGCCCATTCTCTCTCTCTCATCTGCCTCAGCACATTAGCAATGAAGGTGCTGCCTTTCTGTCTTTTTAGCTAAAGCTTCAACTCTTTCTGGTGCTTTTGTGACGTTTGAATTGTGTTTGTGTCTGTCTTCTTTCCTTCTTTGTGTTAGAGTATTGTCAAGAATGATTTTATTAATTGATTTTTTAATGTTATTTTGTATAGTTAATATTCAGAGCATGCTAACATGGCTGCTACCTTATATCTATACACTTAGGGATACATATATGGAACGATGTTTGCCTTCCTACATAATTACACAAGTTGCTGGCAAATTACAATATTTTCCATGAAATTTCCTGCAGTGCACTATAGTTCATAGTTATACACTAGAACAAAATCAATAAAAAACAGCATTTATAGTATTCTCAGATGTGTCTGATATTAAAATGTATACAGGAAATTCTACATAATCATAGTTATTCTAGATAATTACAATACCTCAAATATTTGATGATTTTTGCTTATAATTCAAACATAATTCAAACACATTTAAAAACAGTAAAAGTAGTTTAAAGGCAAGAGAAAGCCAGTGATTATATACAGATATACAGATGAGTGACAAATTAAAGGGAAAAAAACTCGTAGGTGATATTTTGCTAGCATAGTTTTCACCTTTATGTGAAGAGTGGGATGGATGAGCGTGATCTACAGTGCACAAATGTTTTTAAAATTATGTACGTATTGCTTCATACTATCACCATCAAAACACCAATTATCTTTTTGAAAAGTGCTTCTCCATCCCTCCAGCACAGTTCCAGACACTTCCACAAGTCACATCAAAGCTCTTCTGCCAGCTTGCAGTTGCTCAACACTATTGAGTAGTTTTTTTCCCTTTTCAATTGTCACCTACCTGTATTTCATTTACATTTTGTGTATATTAGTGGTGAATAAGATCTTTTTTGTGAATGCATCTATTCAAAATTATAGGGGCCATTTTTTCTTAGTTCTTTAGTATGTGTTTTGGTGATGGCATCTTATGTGTCTTGATCATGGCATTTGCAGTGGATCCACAGGATGAGCTTGACAGGAAGAAAGGACGATTGGCTGTAATGGCTGATCACCTTGGGTTCAGCTGGACAGGTAAAAGCAGGTGTTGGTATTTGGTGATATCACAGGAGCACAGAATGATTCATGGTCCAAAGATCCATACACCCCCATACCATGTACCTCTAGCAAAGTTTTACAATCAGACATTATATGTATGGGCAGATGTTATGAATAACACATAGTGGCTTGGGTGGCCTGTATTCATAAATACTGTATGTACAATTTAGAAAGAAATCTGTTTTATTTGCAATTTTATTTGCAGTATTGTCTTTTCTTTAAAACACTGCTGTATTCTCTATTGTTCATGTAGAGCTGGCTCGTGAGCTTGAATTTGATGAAGAACAGGTCAATCAGATAAGAGCTAAGAATCCAAACTCATTACAAGACCAAAGTCATGCACTCATAAGATTATGGACAAAAAGAGAGGGGGCAAATGCTACAGGTAGGCATGCTAATCACGTCCTACCACGTTCTGTGGATATCATTATTTAGCTTAAACCTCAAATTTAAATGGTCAAAAGAATCATAAACAAAATGCCTATGTAATGTGTGGAATCTTTTCAAATTCTCAACAGAAAGCATTTTAATCCCAAAGCTCACTAAGATTAACCGTATGGACATTGTACATCTCATCGAAGCAAAGATTGTACAGTCCACTCAGGACCACTCATCACATACCTATGCAGAAATGGAGCAGTCTATATCACTGGACCACAGTGAAGGTAACCGTAAAATTCCACTTAGAATAATATATATAATTTAAAAGAAGAGAAGATAATATTAGGCAAATAAGCTTATAATTGCTTATAATGATAATTGTAGCTCATTATGTCTTGCCTTAACTTTTTTAAACCAGCATTACAACAGTGTTATATCCCCTCCAGGTTTCTCAGCTCTTCAGGAGGACATAGACAGCCCTAGGCCAGTCCGCCACACAGAGCTCACTTCAAGAATGCCAAAGCCTGGTCATCAACCCCCATTAGTATCTGTTGAGGATCTCTCTTCTAGTGTATCTTCACTCAGTGATACCCAGAAAGAATCACAGCTGCACATAGATAAAGCTTTAGAGTGAGTCATTTGCAAAATACACTTAGTCATTCTTCAATAGCTTTCAAACTACTTTATTTTAAAATTTATATTTATTTACAGGGTGGCTGCAGGCTCAACACTCTCTGGTTTTGATATGATTGGTCTAAGACAACAGTTCCCTGGCACTGTCAAAAAAGTAAGTCCTTTCTTTACCCTGTACAAAACAGCACCATGGAGGCTCCAACAATATCGCCCAGATTGCAAAGAGGGAGCTGTTTTCGAACAGCCATCAATAATCCCATCACAGCAATTAAATCCCATTCTTGATGAGGCTATGCAAGAGTTAGGAGCAGCTGGGGGTCAGTCTGAGCACATCCCTATTAGTACACATGTTGGAGTGAGCATTGCATCTACTGAATTACCCAGGGATTACAAAAAAAAGCAAAAAGAAATAATATTGACAGATTTTGAAGAGACTTTGTTGGAATCTGAGTATAGTGAGGCAGATTTCTGTGAGCTCTCTGTGGAGCTCAGACAAGTTCCTGAGGTTTCCCATTATGTGTCTCCTACATCACTTCCATTGTTTCAGCCATCAACCAAACAGTTTTCTGACAAAGTCACACTCGCACAAGCTACATCAATAACAGTAAATCCACACTGCAAAATGGAAATACCAATCCCAAAATTTGAGGCAAAATCTGTATGTGAACTGCCAAGTAACCAAAAGCAAAGTGATGAGTACATGAAGCAGCATGTTGAGGAGATTTCTGAAAAATTCTATAGAACCCTCTTCAATGAAGATTATAATTTAACAAAGACTCTTGGCAAAGATAATGCCACAGTCACAGTGAGTTTTGAATCATCTGAGGGCTTCACAGTGAACAAAGTGGATGCAACAGAGGCTGTAAATGTTGATCAAGTTGTTTCTGTATGCTCAGAAACAGCCAACACAAATATTTCCACCAAGGAGCAACTGCAAAACATTCAGACAGTTTGTAGTTCAGCCACAAAACAGCTGGTGCCTTGGCATGAGGGTCAAACTGCAGAAAGTAATGTTGACTCTACACATGCTCAGATGTCACTTGACCCAGCAACTGGGCAGACAAGTTCTTTATCAAATCCTATCAATGATGAGTCAGAATCTCTGAAGTTCAGTACCAAATTTGAAAGGCACATACCTGAGTCTAATCTTAGGGCAACAACCTCCCAGTTTGAAACACACTATTCTAGTGTCCTCTCTAAATCAGTTTCAGACTATAAGACTCTCATGCAAGATTATTTGATGTCTCCATCATCACCAGTTTCTGTATCGGAATATGAAGTTGACTTGGAAATATCTTTGGATGACTATAGAGCCTCATCACCTGAATCTGCCGTTTCACTACCACCAGATTCTCCAGTTCCATTTGAGTACAGATCAGGCTCACTAGACTCATGTATGCTGATAGAAGAATTAAGAGCATGCACACCTGAATCTGTTGCATCAGGGACCGAACAGAAACAACTCTCTCCTGATTCTCCTGTACCTGATTTTAGACCACATTCACCAGTTTATGAATACGCAGCACCAGAATATACTACGCATATGGGCATACAGAGGATTTCTGATGACTCAAATCAGTTGTACTCTTTTGACATGCATGAGTCAAACACTCAATTCAGTCCACAGAGATCTTTTTTAATGGTTACTGATGAAATAGATAGACCAGTTTCACCAGGCTCATGGACTGAATGTAGATCATTTACACCTGAATCGAATGGATCATTTTCTCTGGAGTCCTTTAACATTGACAGGTTAGATCGAGAATTATCCCTTGAGACTCCTGTGGACTATGCGCATGACCCTTGGACTTCTGATATCTTTGTGCATAGATCATCTGGCCCTGGATCTCCAGTATCTTTGAATGAATATAGGTCACTTTCTTGTGATTCCCCAATACCCAGTTTTACAACAGAGGTAGCTGAATATTTCATACAAGCAAAGGGATCTTTATCATCATTGTCTCAATCTGAGATTTCAGATTTAGGGTCTGAATTGTCATCAGAATGGTTGTTTGAAGATCGACCATCATCTCCCCTATCAGCAGCATCGGTCAATGAAAGGAAATGCCTTTCCCCTGATTCACCTCTGCCTAGCTTTGTTCAAAATGTATATGAAATCATGCCTATAAAAGAATGTGGATCCCCAACAGCAAAATCTGATCTTTCAGACAAAGAATATTCGCTTATTCCATCTACAGTATTTTCTGAGGAAAGTCGACCTTTGTCACCTGATTCATTTTCCTCTGTAAATGATCACATTCCTCTTTCACCTGATTCCCCAATACCAAGCTTTTCATTACCAATTTGTGAAATGTATACATGTTTAGGATATCAATCTGAATCGCCTGAGTCAGACCTTTCAGACAGAGAACATGAATTAACCTCACCTACGAGAATACTGCTTGAGAATCGGGTAGCTTCACCAGATTCAGTATCATCAGTTAATATCCCTGGACGACATACACCTGATTTACTATCACCTGAATATAAAAAGAAAGGGACTGATTGTGATCTCTCTTTGAATGTCCATGAAATATTTCCAGCTCAGGTAGAATTATCAAATATACCTGAAGCTGGAGCTAAGTTGTTGCAAAGCCATTGTTTTAAGCAGCAATACCCTGAGATTTTGGAAATTGACAGCAGCTTAAATAAATATGCTTTGGAAGGTCTGTTACTTCCTGATTCTGACAAAGTTTTAAGTGAACAAACAGCACACATTGAATCTGAAAAAGAGCTAACATCCAATAAATATGCCTCTGAAATGATCACAAAACCACTGAGTTTAGAACTGTCTGCTCAGGTACCTGCTAAAAAATGTCGAAAGATAAAAAAGTTATCAAAAAGTACAACACAGGAAAAAGGGAATGCCCAGCTTCCTGAACAGGTTCAGTCAACTTCGAAATACAGACTTAGTAGTCCCAAAGACTGTAAAGTATGTATGCCATTACAAGCCTTAAACACAGACCCATGTGAATCTGTGTCCAATCATGAGGTGAAAGCTGGATTATCAGGAGCTAGACCTAGTGAAACTGGGCAAATACAAAAACAAATTAATCTTGAAACAATCTCGACCCAGGAAAATGAAGTTGCAGACACCAAGAGAAAGTCTGATAATCTTATTAGGAAAGTACATGATCCCCAGTACAAAGGTAAACTATTATGGCAGAACAATAGTGTTTTTGAATACAATGTGAAAACAGTTGAAAATAGATCAATATCCCCTAATTCATCTATACAGCAGTTCAGACCATATTTTCTAGAGAGTAGTTTGCAAGTTCCTGGAGACATTTCATCTGAAGCAATATACACAAATTCAATAGAAAAGGAATTGTTGTCTGGAAGCCTGTTCGATGTGGAGCAAAGGCTGGAGAAACCTGACCCATTTCAATCAGAATTTAAAGCTAGACCCCTTAGCCCAGACTCCATCCCAGAACATAGGCCTATGTCACCTAAGTCTATTAACTCAGCAACAGACATAAGAGGATCTTCACCAGATTCATTTACTTCATCTAGACCACTGTCTCCAGATTCACCAATACCACAGTATTCAGGATTGTTCTGCGAGTTAATGCCAGTGATAGGACATAGTGGGTCCTCTGCTGGCTCTGTGGCTTCAGATGAAATTCATGATGAAGATGATGATTATGAGTTAAATGCTGTTACTCT
>JAOTRJ010000045.1:14512757-14523123 GCA_028564905.1 Leptodoras praelongus | reverse complement strand
TCCCAAACACTTATTGAGTGTTGTTAAAAGGAAAGGTGATGTAACACAGCGGTAAACACGCCCCTGTCCCAACTGTTCTGGAAAGTGTTGCAGGGGTCAAATTCAAAATGAGTGAATATTTGTAAAAAACAATAAAAAAAATTTTTAACATTAAATATCTTGTCTTTGTAGTGTATTCAATTGAATATTGGTTGAAAAGGATTTGCAAATCATCGTATTCTGTTTTTAATTATGTTTTACACAACGTCCCAACTTCACTGGAATTGGGGTTGTACAAACCTATAAGTATAGAGGATATTATAACCTCTCTGTTTCAACAAGCTCCTTTTCTCTAACATAAAATTTTATGTCGTTTTTTTTAGTAAATGTGTATGCAATTACAATAGATCAACTTATTCACAAACAATAAGGACTTGTTTTTCAGAATAGTTATAATTAGATCACACATTCCCAGTAGGAGTTTAGGAAAAGCTTTTTTTTTTTTATTGTGCACATTATCAGAATTCTCCCCATACCTTATTGAATGGTTCTACCACAACATGCATCAAACGCTTTAAAACGCAAGCAGGTCAGGGCTAAAGCTAAAGCTATAGAAAATAGTCAGATTTTTCTAGGGTTTCTTTCAGAGTAACATGAAGCAATAGTGAGTTTATTCAAAGACGGGTCCATGTTTGTAAAAGAAACAGTCCATGATGAAAGCTGAACGTAAACCCACTCACCCCTCTAGACTCGGAGATCGGGTTAGCAGGTTGGTTGATGATGCTGCTTTTTTAGGCATTCGCTGTTTGCTTTTGTCTGGCATGTCTTTACTCACTTTCTCACTATTCCTCCGTTCCCTGGACACAAAAGAGTCTATGAGAAACCTGATTTAATGGGCAGAGAAGACATTTCTGTAATTTATATGGATTTAAAGCGTTAAATAAGATTTGAAACCATAAGATGGTTTCTCTATAAAGTCAACCCGTCACACAGACACACACGCTCAAAAAATCAAAACCCAAGAGTGCTTGTGGCTTAAAAAACTCCCTCTAACACAGAAGAGGAGCTTATCAATAAATAACATTTGCTCTGTTTCAGCACAAACGTAAGAGAGTGTTTGAACATACTCAATGCACTGTGTGTGGGTGCGTGAATTGAACGGTTGTTTCCTTTGACACACACCCCATTTCCTGTTCCTCCAAGACTCATACACACTCCAATTTAAGAAATACGAAACAGGAAACAGCAGTAGTCCTGGCCAAAGAGGGAAGTGAAACTTTGTTGATGGAGACTCATGTCTATGAGACATTTTTTTTTTTTTAAAAGCTGCCCAAAATGTCATTTGTGTCACAAAATAAACTTTCTCTAACAAATCATGCTGTTAAACTTTTGATTACAGGTGCTGATTTGTCTTACAGAGACAACCACAATCCACAGTCTGCAGTTTAAAGTCCACAGTTTAAAGTCTGCAGACGTAAAGTTGTGGGTTAATTATCTGATCCCCACAGTGCTTTTGGAAGCGTATCCGTGTATTTTCTTCCCTTTCTTTATCCCTCTCTGATACACCCATAGTACACTGCCTACTCCTCTTCACCTTGTTTTACCTCTCTTTTTATGTTCTCCTTCCCATTGTACTGTTGCACTGTCGAGCAATGAGCTCACCTGCTCTATATTCTGTTGTGAAATCGCAATCTGCCCCGCGGCATCACTCGCCACTCAGATCTTAAACGGTCACATTTTCCACTCAGTCTAATTCTTTACACACACACACACTTACACACATCTCTCAACACTGCAATGAGAGCCAAAACCCATATCGTTCATCTCCACATTCCTCCTTATAAACAGCCTTAAATCTGGCCGTTACGATCTCTGACGAAACCTAACAGCAAGCAGCCTCATAAAACTAATTACATGACATATTGACGTGCATGCAGTCTGTGTCTGCACACCCAAGTTTATATGGCGCTTCTAAGATCTGCAATTCTTCCTACATTTTCTGTGCATAATGCAATAAAAAATTCATTATAGGAATGAGAACTGGCTGTGTGTAAGATTTCATTGTCTAAAATAATTACAGAGCAAAAACTATTCTTTTTGGTGAAATACACAAGCTTTCTTGACAGTTTACAAAGCACGCACTCACTCACACACACACACACACACACACACACACACACAAACAATATTTCAAAAGCATTCGTAGAAAGATCACCCAGAAACCTGCATGCACAAAAACGGGTTTGGAAAGAACGTATTAAAACAAGCTCGAATAGACAAGTTTCATTTGATTAGGTTAGTGTGCAATCATTCCCAAGGTTTTCAGTTCTACAAAGTGTTTGTACCACTTCTGCAGAAAAAAAGTCCAAGATGCAAATGTCCTGTAAATGCTTCATTCTCTCGTTTGGTAAATTTGCAAGTATTTATTCAGACAAACAGCTATACTACAAACACTCCGACAATCACTTCCTTCCTCTGACCAATTTAGACTTGAGCGGTGACTTCACTTGCTCTATATGCTGCAGTAAACTTTCAGTCTAACCTGCGGCGTCACACATTATCGAAATAGGGCGTAAACACCACCGATCCGAGTCACATTTTCCACTCCAGTCTTCAACACTATGGCGAAGCCAAATGCCTTCTCATTCAACCCTGTACTGCTAAAATAATAATAAACAATTTTAAACTATTTTAAAATTGCCAGTAAGCGTTGGTATCATCTCTGTGAAGTAACCTAACACCAAGCAAGGTCTAATATAAAGCGTTAATCTATGATATAATTACATGCGCTCAATATTCCTGGGTTTACATGAAATCGAATTGTTTACATGGAATCTAAGTGTTTCCTCAAGATTGCATCCATTTTGAAAATTGCATGTTTTACTTCCAGAACTGGAAATGATAAGGTTCTATCAGACTTCTTAGGCAAGTTAGTGAGTTAATGTTAGTTTTATGATATCTAAATGCAAATAAACACGCAAGTAAATAAATACGCAAGAAGGGTTTATTCCAAAATACTACTTTAAAAGTAAAAGAATATATTAAGCTGGAAAGGTTTATCTGCTCAAAATAAGCTATACCCTATACGCTTAATACCTTAGGATCACAAAATGATCAGAACCTTATCATTTCAAGGTCTCAATTTAGCTAATGGGTATTACACTTTAGAGAGACTTGCAATCTGGCTCAACATCAATGCACTACATACACTATATTTAACCTCATTCATATATATTAATACGCTTGCACTAAAAAAGTACTGGACATAGAACTGATCCCTAACCCTGGCCAGGACTCCAAATATTATTTGATTTGCCTTCAACGCTCTTCAATACGGTTTACTTAACCCTCAAAAGTAACATTCATTCTGACCGTTCTTCACCAAAGGCTTAAGTTGCATCTTGGAAAAACAGGAGGCATGCAGCAGTATTAATAATTAGAGCAGTTGTGCCACTGATTGGGTTAGATTTTGAACCAAGCCAAAGCAGGAAGGTCATGCGAGGATGGAAAAAGACTGGTTTGATGGGTGGTTAAAACGCACAGCAGTTTCTTCTCGCCCTCCAGAATTGGAGAAAGGGGTCCACTGTGTGCAGGCTCTTTAGGCGGCGCTGGAGAACTGGAAGTTGGAGTCTGAGGGGCTGAGCCTTGGCTTTCTTCGCTGCTTTTGCTGTGTTGCTGTTGGAGGCTTTTGACTGTCGTGCGCTGGATGGTCTCCTCTACTTTAGAGTGCCAGCTTTTGTCCTTCTCTTCACTGTCTTCTTCCTCCTGAGCTTTGTGCAGGGCCTCGTCCATGAGCAAGACCCCTTCGGGAAGTGCGTCTTCCAGAGAAAGACTGTTGGAGGCCCTGATGAGGGCCAAAGGTGTCCTGTCAGGATCAGGGTTCCAGGGTTCAGTTTGTGTGGCCTTTTCACTAGTGCCTGTTTTCAGGTTGGGGATGGAGTGAGCTCTACTGCCCTCTCCATTTTCAGCTGCAGAGTTTAAGACATGGCTGAAGACACACACACACACATACACATACACAATCAAGAGGGAGCAATAAACCATCATCTTCTGCATTGAAAATAATCTCTCTTGAAGGCTGTAGCCTAAATGTCTGCATCTGATTGAAACCTAAAATAATTTTTAAAACAGAAAGAGGAGTATCATTGCAAAAAAATAAAATCAACTATAAAGTTGTTCTCAGTTAATTACATGAAAATATTTTAGAGAATATAAAATGTCTAAAACCTCCACTTGCTGAGAAGTATAATTCTGGTACACCAATGTGAACTATAATTTTGTGTGAACACAAAAGCTCAGCTAACAGTATAACTGTATATATTCCTTTGGTGCAAGACTGAATATTGTTCAGGGACTGCTTACACCAAATAAAAGGACCACGATGAAGTCTGAATGTTCTTACAAACCAAGCAATTCTGAAACAGAAAAGTTGCTCACTTGTCCCAAAGTCAGGCTGTGCCAAAGAATGTTGTGTTCTTTCTTTGTTGTACTAAATGTGTGGGTGGCAAAACTGCATTTCTCACAACTTGAGGAACTTGTATCTCCAGGGAGGCATTACAGAAAGAAGCTTTGTCATATCCCGTCCGTTGATCAGCCGAATCATGCAAAGTGATTCAGTCTCTCTTGTAGGGAATATACTGTACGTTTATAGTTAATGATTTCAAATTTAAAGCTTATTCCATATAATGATGGGTTGTGGTTCAACTACATGGTGGTTGTCCATTCTGTGTAATAATCAACAGCACTAGAAAACAATATACAGTTCTTTAAATGTGGTTCAAAAAGTACACAGAGGAGCCTGCACTGATACCTGTCGGGTGTGTGGTGCACTCCGTCCAGAGAACTGGTGGAGTGCCTGTAGGGTTTGGAGAATCCATCAATGCAAAAAGACTGATTCAACACCCGAGCTGCACCAGGGTTCACTGTGGGAATAGACACAGATACTTTATACTGTCTATCCTTTTCACATATCTGTCAAATTCACATTAAAATAATAACAATAATATAAAATAAAAAGAAACATCACTAACAAGTGAGATGTCACAAAACAATACACAAGTATTTAAATCTTGGATGCTCTTACTCGCAATTAGTTGCTGCTTCAGTAGTGGGATCTGTTGGTCGTGGAGGCGGAGCTTACGCAGTGCATCGGCCAATGAGGACTTGAGCAGTGTGATCTCATCTTCTTGTGCCTGCAGCCGCACTTCCATAAGTGACAGCCTGTCTGGAAACTCCACGCTGCTTCCAGCCGACACATCATCTGTACACGTACACAGACACAATCAGCACCTGGTCAACTTAAATCATGGTTATGAAGGTTATACAGCTTTCAGAGAACACAGACACAGTGATGCTACTACAATAACTCAGTGTTCTGTGATGGTTTTGGGACACCAGTCACAGAATAATAAACATGAAATGCAGCCAGACAGAGCACTGCTTATATCATTAGCTATGATACAGACAGGACAAACCATCTGTGGAATAGTCTACAGGTCAAAATGCAGAGTTACAGCTGATAAATGTACAGTATCACACGTTGCATACACTGTATAAGGAAAGCAAACAAAATTCAAAAAACAAAATTCCCATGTCCAAGCCATGTGTAACGGTGTATTAATAAAAATTGGGAGGATAGATCACTAGCCTGGGAATCCAGGCTAATCCTTTTTCATTTGCAGTTACCCAGTAGACAGACAGGTTCATATAATGGTCACCAGTGTTGTTTTTTACTTGACTCATCCAACAACCAGTTCAGGTTGGTTCAAAAATAGCAAAAAAAAGCTCTTTTTAAAACTCTTTTAAAACGTATATACACACGTAACTACACTAGATGTTTAGACCAAAAGATGCTTAGACACCTGACATGTGGTTCGCCTACAAACTGCTGCCACAACGTCAGAAGTACACAATTGTCTAGAATAACTTTGTTTACAGTAGCTTTACAATTTCACCTCAGTGGAGCTAAAGAGACCAAACCTATTCATAACAATACCGTTGTGCACAAGCTTGTGTCCATAAAGAACTCAAGGTTGGCACGGAAGAACCCACTCCAAAATCTAGTAGAAAGCCTTCTCGGAAGAGTGGGAGAAAAGGGGTGGAGTAATCTTTGTTAATGCTCAAGGTTTTGGAATGGGCACATGTGGCTGTGATGGTCAGGTGTCCACAAACATTTAGCCATCAAACTTTCACATGAAAACCTGACAGTAGCTTAATTTCATCAGGTAAAACATTTATTTTACACTACTTGAGTATATTTTTTTGGCTGGATACAAAATGCTGCTGTGTGATATTAGCCCACATTTGACCATCGTCACTCTGACTGACAGCAGATGGAGTAAGATCATCCCTCCCACCCAGACATCATTGCCAGCTTGGCTCTCCAGTACCCCTGGCCAAGATTTACTCTGCTTTTTAAGCAAATACTTGTTTTTGTTTTTTAATCTAATATGAGAAGCACAAAGGCAATTCTCATTTCGAAAGTGACAAAAAATTCAGTGCGCTTCAACCACACATACAAGATTTCTCTTTGGTTACAGAAAGCTGATAGGCTTGTACCTGTTACAACAGGTAATGTTTTAACATGTCAGTATAGTAGACTTTCCTGTGTGGTAATCAGTGTATGACAGTGTGTGTGTTTTGCTTTTTTTGGCCAATTAAGTAAGTTATAAGATCGCAATATAAAACACACGGATTACCAACATCTCTAGTGCTCCTAGTTAGTTAACATGACACTGCATTCAAGCTGTAACATGGAATTTGCCTGCTAGCAATAGTTAGATACCAGGAGTTGTCAGGTCCAATGACTGAGACCCCATCCACCCCTTCCCCTTACTATTTCTATTTAATGTATTTACTACCGTAAATATCACTTTAATTCTAAAGAAACATCATTTCATCTGTATATTCACTAGATTCCCATTATAACCACAGAACACATCAACTACATATTTACTGTTTTCGTTTATTAAAAAGTCCATTTGATCAAGTGTGAAAAACACTAGCATAGCAAACTGCCTGGAAACCCTGGAAGCCAAAAGGGTCTTTTGTGAGAAACTGTTGCACAAGTTGTAGCAGTATACAACTTGTCACAATGTCACAATACCAATCCCACAGGTGTGGTGTCATTAATCATATAAAGGAACTAAATAAAACGACCCTGCAACTGTAAACTGTAAACTAATCCTATACGCACTCTTACACATGCGACACACCCTGCTTCTAACAGACTCATTCTACAGATTATTCCGTTGTTCTTTGGCCTTGTAGTGATAGAAGGTCAGCCAGACTGATTGATGAAGCTGTTCGAGAGATGTGGATGAACAGATGGATAGACACGTTTAACCAGTATGTTTCTGAATTAGAATCATGGTTGTTGAACCCCTGAATTTTCAGAGCTAGAGATTATGAGATCAGGCAGTTAAGTAGCTGAGGTAATCACCAACACAGAGGCACAGAGTTTTGGGATCAGAATCACAGGAGCCTCTAAAGGGTCTCTGTAATGCATGAGGTTTCATTCTATGCTGTCGGAGCCAGTCCTCATGAAATCCCTTAATCATTCCAAAAATCACTCAACTCAACCTAAATAATTTTTTCATATCTACGTTGCTGACCTTATTCCAGACTTATTCCAATATGCAAAGGGTTTTAGAATATATATATATATATATATATATAAAACAGCCTCTGAAGAGTTGTTGAAAATTAGTTTGGTGTGGACAGCTGGCCAACTTGGACTGGAGTGTCCTACCCTAAAACCTTTTTTGGCACGTTTTTTTTTACAACTGTGAAACAGGCTGTGATCCGTGTGTGTGCTGCTGATCCCTTAACTCTCAACTGCTCTGCTCAAATGTAAGTTTCTAGCCATAAAATAACCTGCCAAATACATACATATAAGGACCATGCGTAGACTCTCTCACTGACATGTACTACCAACTCAAAGTATAGAATCGGCTTTAAAGAAGGATTGTAATGTGATCTCGGCAATGCATTGTTAAAAGACAATGACGTCACCATGAAACTGCAATGCCAAGTTACAAGAAGAAACATCTGTTCGTCCTTGACCGCTACTTTATATTACATCTTACAAGGCTGACTAACATTGAGTGTCTGAGACTTTTCACTAATAGATGTGGCCAAGAACCACATACTTTCACAGAAAGGGGAAATTTGACTGACATGGCAGATGACCAAATCTAAGACCTTCAGTAAACCCACTGGTAAACAAAAGTCTTGAATTACTTTTAAAGACAGAGGTCTGTCAGCTTGCTTCCTCACTGAAAACTGAAAACCACTCAAATCGAATTGAGATTTTGGAGGCTACAAAACTGTATGGCTGCGTATCCTGTTCACTATGGTCAAATAGCAATAATATTAACAGGAATAGTTACAATAGTAATAATCAAGTTGTTTTTCTCTAAAAAAGATTGTGTACTACATGAAGGATTTGACAGCTTATACATCTGCATGACAACCAACTAACAAAAAGATGTCTTTTCCAAGAAAAAACCCATTTAGCCTACTTTTGCAGAAGCTTCTTTGTAAACCACAAATAGAGAAGCTGGAACATTTTTCGGCCTGTACAAGAGATGATACATGCTTTCTATAGCTGGTCACTTAAAAGAGAACAAATAAAAAAACCTGAAGAAAGAAATGCCCGATTTTATACGCCCTTCTTCTTTCATTAAGATAAAAAGTGGAGCTGATTCAACCGGTAACTTTATAATGGATGAAAGCATTTGTGGTCAAAAAAGAAAGAGACAGACACACAAGAGCTCCTGAGGCAAGTTGTCTCATGATCATCTCGCATAAAAAAAAACAAGTCAAACACATATAATAATGCATGCTTTCTAGAAGCCAATTTAATAACCTTTCATAAAAGATTTACAATTCAACCAGTAGATGTTTCTCAAACCGTAATGAGCATTAGTCCATGAGCTCCTGTTGCTGTTGTTTACAGCTCAATTACTGAATTATAGCTATGGCATATGAGGTATTCATTTCTTTCTCGAATAGTCACATGACCACTAAATTCAACATTAGCTCATTTTTTTTTTTACCAGCTGCAGCTTTCTCAATGTTAGCCATCACATGTAAAAAAAACTCTGTACTACTCGATTAAGGGACATGCTGGAACCAGTCAAGTGCATTTCCCAGCACATACGGAGACAATTAGCAATTTATTTTCATCTGGCTTCTCTTTTCGTCCTCTCTTATTTAGCTGTTGATGATTTACTTACGTGTGTAAGGTCACATGATAGTCACATTAACAAGCCGAAGCAGGAATTTCCTCTGGCCTTCTCTTTCACTCCCTATCACTCCTCATCTCATCCTCCTACATGTGTACTATGCAAACATCGCGATATACTGCGATATATAAAGGTGCAGAGTGATAGACTAATCTGACCTAATAGCAGAGTGGATGTGTATTTTCAGCCTACATGCACTGCATTTCCTGCTTGGAATTTGACATGTAAAAGCCTTTGAGAGGTGAAGTTACAAGTACAAAATAGCCAGCAACAGAAAACGATGAAAGCAATTTGTAAACACTGAGGAAATCTTTCTGTTGCTCTCTCTCTCTCTCTCTCTTTCTCTCTCTCTTGCCATACAAACATTGCTGTCACACAGAAATTTGATTACATAGTTAACCCTCAATCATTTATTATAAATACTGTAAGGATTAACAGCACATCAAAGAAAGAAAGAAATTAAGTCATTTTTTTATTTTTTTTTAGTCTTATTTACAGTTTTGATTTCAATGGAATCAATGTTTTAGGGAATCGTTCCAGGACGAAAGATAAATAAGATTAGTTGATAGCTCAGGAATGCGAGAGACAAAGACACATTCTGCGTCACACTTTTTCGAAACTTCTCTTTGCATTAGCGAGTCGGGTCACTCGAGGTCTTCCGTCTAAATGCTTTGTTGCTGGAGATGTTTCTTGTTTGAACCACAAATTTTCTGGCTTTAAAGCTTTTTTTTTTGGACGAAAGCTCCGGTTACAGCCTTTCTGCAGAATCACTGTTAACAATGACATGATGATCTTGTTTATCGAGTTTGCAAAGGGTAATTTGTCTAAGCGCTACTCTAACTACAAGGCCACATGGAAGCAGCGCTGAGAGATAGTCATGGGCTGTTTTCTGTGAAACAGTTTTTTGCAATTATGAAATTCCTTGGCATTATTTAAACATTAAACTCAATTTCTCACTAAATACAGTAGAACACTGAACCATGAGGAGCATTATGACATTATGACTGATAAGAAAACTTACAGAGGATCAATCATACCCTTCAATAATTTATCAAAACCAAGATACAGTACAGGCCAAAAGTTTGGACACACCTTCTCATTCAATGCGTTTTCTTTATTTTCATGACTATTTCCATTGT
>JAOTRJ010000045.1:14450760-14469138 GCA_028564905.1 Leptodoras praelongus | reverse complement strand
ATGCCTTCAGTGAGAATCTACAATGTAAATAGTCATGAAAATAAAGAAAACGCATTGAAGGAGAAGGTGTGTCCAAATTTTTGGCCTGGACTGTATGTCCTTGCTCATCATCGTTTATTGCCCATCTCTCTGATCCAGGCAAGCTGCTGATTATCTCATAAGATAAGTTTTAATCTGCAGTTTCATCTCCTTCATCTGCAGTTGTGATTTTAAATGTAAATGTTTGAAAATCTCAAATCATCCTGGATTGTGCTTGTGCGTTACAAGATCAAGTCATTTCTCTCACGTCACCAGATCTTGATAACTGGCTTTGATTGAAATCTGCGAATTTGTTTCAAATTGTTCAAATTAAGCACAAAGAGCAGATAAAACCTGATCTTTGATCACAGTGCTGTTGAATTCTAGATTCACCCACCAGTTAGGATCACACCACGCTATTGTTTATATCATTTCTTCATATACACACGTATACACTTATTGCACACTAAATAATTAGATAATCAGAAGGAACTTACTTGGCCACTGCAGTATTAACCTGAGTGCGTACAATTTCAATGTAGTGGTCAATCTGGGTCTGAAGAAAAAAAGATCAAAGATCGTGCAAATCATTAAATGTCTCATCATATTTTAAGTCAGATTTGAAGTGTTGCAGGCTTTCATTTCAGTTCACTATGGGGACAAGAAAGTGGGTTATCATGGTTTTGAGGTCACACCATAACTTTCAGAAAAAAAGGAAGGTGGAGTAAAAGCGCTAATTATACAACGTTTTCCGGTTGTACGTAACGCAGCTGCAGAGGATGCCTGTGACATTTCTTACTTCTACTCAAAGAATAACTTCCATATTTCACTGAAAAACAAAGAATCTTACCTTGTATTTCTCATACAATGGTGGAACACTAAAGGCAAGGATGTCCACTGGAAAAAGAAGAAAAATACTTTTTTAATAAACATGGCTTGCAGTATTAGCAATTATTTATTTATGAAAGATCAGTCTTAAACTTAGCACGGTGCTTCCCAAGGATGTCAAAGCTTACCAAGAATGAGGATGGTGATGCCATTGAATACAGCACCCACATACGTCAGCAACCACATGACCACGGCCAGCTGAAACAACCGAAAGGCAAGCGACAAAATATACACACGGTTAGTAAAGTGCTAGTTAAAGAGGCTCAACTGTCAACAAACCAGGAACAGATTCATTCCAAACTAGGATCAAACCCAAGACTGGTAGAAATTGTTTGCTTATGAATAGTTATATTGTGCACATTATGTGTGACATAACTCCAAGGCAGCCAATTATAGCATCTGTGAACCGCTCCTTTTTCTCTGGAGGCCAGAGTGTTCTAGGTCAGTCCTCCAGCTCTTTAAATCTCTGTGCTATTTCCTCCGAATACCACCCAGCTCCCACTCGCCATCATCACATGATCAAAGAGGCTTATCAACACATCTTGTTCATACAGTCTGGGTGTGTTACAAATTTCAGTGAGTGTATTTGTATTAATGTGTGTGTGAGGGAGTGACTTGAGGTATCATCATTTGCTGCATTTTACTGTCTTAGCAAACATACACATTATAAAGAAATCGAACAGGGCAGAGATCTGTGTAGCTTTGAACTGACCTTGAGGGAATCTACCAAGTCTTCAACCAAGAAGAGGCGGCATAGCTGCTTGAGTGCACGGTTGATGTAGGTCAGACACCCGTCCACGTGCTTGCGGAAGGCCTCAGGAGACACGCTGACATCCTTATCCATTAGTTCCCTGCCACAAGCATACGGGTCAACTTAATTATCCCAGCAGCTACATTACTACACACTGCTAAGTGCAGACACACCCTCAATTATCTCGGTGGTTTTCTTCTGCATGCACAGAAGAGCTGAAAATGGAGCACAAAATGAACGTCTGGCTGTAGCGTATGATGGGTTTAATAATATACACCCATAATTGCAGATAAAAAGTATATATAGCTATTGTTAACTCTGTGGGGAGGGGTGGCTCACCTAATCTACAAATCAGTAAGTCATTAGTACAAGCCCACTACACTCATGAGCAAGGCCCTTAACTTGCCCTGTGTCTCTCTGTGTCTATGTCTCTGTCTATGTAACTCGCTCCGTCTATGTCTCTCTGTCTCTCGCTCCATCTATGTCCATCTGTCTCTCGCTCCATCTATGTCTCTCTGTCTCTCGCTCCATCTATGTCTCTCTGTCTCTCTCCCCATCTCTCCGTCTCTCTCCCCGTCTCTCTGTCTTTCTCCCCGTCTCTCTGTCTCTCTCCCCGTCTGTCTCATAGGCAGAATAAAGAAAATGCCATAAAAATGGGAATACATGCAAAAATAAATTATTTATTTTTACAATCATCCCAGAAAATCTAAAAGTCTTTGCCAACCAGTATGCCAAAACGTTTAAAACCCAATTGGGCAGACAAGCTGAGGACAGAAGAAAAACTTTCACTACTACCACTACTGACATCAGCCCAGATGTCAACACCACCCAAAAAAACCCAATGATAGCAGTGACTCTGGTATCTTTGTGAAAGTTTCACAAGCTCAAATTCCTCACGCTCACTAACAAATTACATTACCACCGTATATTGTGCAATCCTAATTTCATAATCCCCAAAATGCACTTAACATGTACAAACAGGTTAAGGAACAATGAATTGCATGTCTAACATACACTCACCATATAGCTGCACTTTAAAGTTTTACAATTATAGACTGTAGTCTATCCATTTCTCTACATACTTTGTTAGTCCCCTTTACTCTGTTCTCTAATTGTCAGGACCCCCACAGGTCCAGCACAGATCAGGTACTATTTGAGATCAGACACAGTAGTGCTGCTGGAGTTTTTAAACACTGTGTTCACTTACTGTGCACTCTATGAGATGCACCCACCATACTGATCCACCCTGTAGATGTAAAGTCAGAGACAGTAGCTCATCTGTTGTTGCACAGTTTGTGTTATTCATCCTCTAATCCTCACAGGATACTGCCTACAGGATGCTAGTGACTGGACATTTTTGGTTGGTGGACTATTTTCAGTCCAGCAGTGACACTGAGGGGTTTAAAAACTGATCCACTCACACCAGTACAACACACACTAACACACCACCACCACATCAGTGTCACCTCAGTGCTGAGAATGATGATGAATAGTACCTAATCTGTGTTGGTCCTGTGGGGATCCTGACCATTAGAGAACAGAGTAAAGGGGACTAAAAGTATTTAGAGAAACAGATGGACTACAGTCTGCTAATGTAGAGCTAAAAAGTACATCGATATGGTAAGTGGAACTGAGAAAATTGATCCAACTCAGATCCATTATATGCCCCTACAAACACTCTAAAAACCCTCTTATAAAAACACCCTAATGTGTTCAAGTTCAGGTAACAACACATACATTATGCACTTATTTTAGTAGTCGATTGAACACAACAAACATATTGTCACATTCACTACTGTACTAGGGTGGGGGCATGTGCAGAGAATCCCAGCATTCTGCTTTGTGCTGTTAGTTTAATTTTTAAAAAATTATTTAGTGTTTTAAATGTGTACGTGTTTTTTTTTTTATCGTGTCTTTTTAGTATAATGTCCCCCCTCCTTGTGTTGTCTTTTATGTCCCCTGTCCTCCCCTGTGAGTGAGTACCCTCTTCCCTTTCTCTGGTTGTTGCACTTGCAAGTCACAAAAAGCTCTGTTGTTGCAATAAAGTTCTCATGATTTTCTGAAGAAAAAGGCTCCTCTTCTCTGCCGACGCAACTATAAATGGTGCTTGTACATAAAATTACTAGGTTTTGATGCAGAGAATATAAAAATAACTTAAATGTATGGCATGCAAGATAATATTTTCCTGTTTAATATGACAAAACAATATTTGATTACGTGGTAATAAACGTTCTGCTGACCTGAAATTTCCGATCAGATAAGGGTCATGTGACACTTGTGTCAAGTATCACTTTTAAGTTACTGTGCTGGACTACACGAAAAGTTATGTTCAAGCTGTTTCCAATAAATGTTTAGAATTCAAGGAGTTGGGATTTAGTGCAAGTGTGATTACTGCGTTTTCAGCTGTCTAAAAAGATCTCACCAGAAGGGGGAAAAGCTTCAGTGAGTTATTCTAATAGATAAGCACTGCATATGTGAAAGCCCCCTCAGTAATTTGGTCATAGCAGTGTTTACTTAAAGCCTTGTTGAGATCAAACAGCAAAATTAGGGCAATGTTGAGTAATAATCAGCTGTAGCATACTGACTGTGCAAATAATATGAATACTGAATATTGCAAAATTATCAAAGTATCATTTTAAACTAGGTAATTTTGGAGCATGACCTGTTTTATGTTGTTTTCATGCCTAATTTGGCTTCCACCATTAAAACCCATGAGATACCAAGGCTAGTACACTTCTCATGCAGAACCAAGGAGTCAAAATCTTTCATCTTACTTGAAGGGGTGTCCTTCATTGGACTTCTGCACAGCCTGGATGACGGACTTGTAGACACGGAAGGAGATGGTGACGCAGAGCAATGCCAGGAGCAGGTAGGAGATGACGCTGATCACGCTGAATGCTGCCAGGGACAGCAGCAGTAGCAGGGAAATGCCAAACGCCACGCCCGACTTTTTAGGGTCCCGCCAGTACACCAAGTCATGCACTGCAAGACAGAGAATGTGTGTGCATATGTAGTGTAGTGCGTTTGTGTGTGGTGAGAGTGAGAGAAAACAATTAATACAATCATGCACAGACTTGCCCAAATCTGTATTAGAAAGATTTTTGCAGCTACAACAGCTAACATTTAATATGAAATGCAATGTTTACATTTTCTATACGAGTCCATTATGTAATACAGAGTTCTCAAAATGGCCTTTACTGAACCTTTTTAGAAAGTCTTATATAACCGGCAGCCAGGATGCACAGAGATGCCTTTAGTACATATACTTTAGTATCTCAGGAAATCTTACACGCTCATGTGTCGCTCATGTTTTTGCATAACATTCTCGAGCCATCAAGCTTGCTCAGATCTTTCCTCACAACCTTCACCTCTGGTTCCAGTTAGAACTCCTCCGTTCTGTCCTAGGACGCCTACGAGGCACAAGATCTGACTCATGCGAGCACATATTGCATTTCAAGTTACCCTCTAGTCTCTCCCTAGATATCACATCTACAGATAACAACAACCTGTGCCTTTAAAGACCCTTAAAGGAATCTATTCATTCATTGAAAATACATATTTTAGGTAAAAACTTGTAGATGTCCACCAACAGTGGCTGATTATAATTGTTATACCACAGTACTGATAATGTCCTGAATCAGCACGATCAGAAGGTGTTGATTAAATTTCCAAAACAGCAGCTTTGACAACAGTGCTAACTATAATTCAAATCACAGGTTTATATTACACAGTCTAAGGATGTACATAATCTATGGTCAAGAAAGAAAATGAAAAATATAGGCTGGGAAAAGGAAGGACTCGTATGACTAAATGGATCATAATGGTTAAATATATGAAGAGTTAAAAATTGAAATTTTATTTCTAGAGGCATAAGATGAATAAAGCACTTTGGAACATGCTGTTAAAGGAAAATAATCAACCTTGGGGCTGTAACAGTAACAATGCTTAGCATTCTGCCTAGATCAGTACGTCACATGTTTTATTCCTTATAAAATGCCTTACATTTACAAGGATTGTGTTACTATTTGTTGTTATTCAAATGAAACTATAATTTGCATCATGTGGTTGTGTTTCAGAACCTCAAAGGGTATCTCTGCTTTGAAGAATAAATTTTGTTTCGATGTTCTCCATTACAACAACGTCTTATTTCAGGATACCTAAACATTAGGCTATTACCATATAAAAACAAGACACGTGCTAAAAATGTTTACAAAAATGTGCCTTAGTGATGTAACTACAACACAAGGCCGACGATTCAAAGCCTCAGAAAGCACACTATTGTTTTCTTTGCTCCCTTTCAGATGCTCAGAGGCTAACAATGAGCACCAGCATGGGGTTTCCTTCTCGCTCACTGCAGGGGTCTGAGCCTCTCCCAGCATGCTCTGCTAGTGCCCAGAGGGAGCCAGCCTGGACTGAGTGCTCATTCATTATCCCTCCCTCTCTCTTCCCCGCTCTCCTAGGCGGCCCCATATACACCAGCACGTCCCAGTGGTAGCCAAACTGCAGTGGCCTCTTTTCAGTAGCAGTACTGTTACGCTCTTAAAGGCACAGGTGCTGTTTATATAAATGTGGGTGCATGGCCATGTCTGTTCAGATGTTTAAAAACCACACAGCCATAACAGACCCATGCAGAAGCACAGAAACCTAAAAAGTTCTGTCTTAAATGTATGTTATTCAATACAGCAACAGCACCAGCATGCCATTGCTCATAGCCAAGCTTGTATTTGCCTAAAGTGCTGTGCTTCTACTTCAACTTTGCAACAAATTCCATAAAAAGCACAATTTGCTATTTCTGTTTCACTGGGTGGGACTCAAGGGCTTGAGGAGCCACGAGGACTAGGGGAAAAAAGATTTAGAAAGAATTTAGCTCAGCCATCAAAACAATTTCCTCCTGACAGAAAATACTGTAATTCTCCAAGTTGGCTTTATATAGACATCCTTGAAAGAGTAAAACAAGGTCACTGATGCCTGGTTCAGTTTTCTTTTTTTTCTTTTTTTTGCTGGTGCTAATCTCTTAACAACTTCAGTCTGCAGAAGCTCAAAGCATTGTAAATGGTAGAAAATGTGAACCCCTCCAAAGAGGGAAAACAACATCCAACTGATCAGAAAAAGGCAGCTCCCCATCAATTCAAGCTCCCACTTACCCCTAATGGCATGAAAAGCCTTATCTAGTTTCATGTTGTCTTCATAACATAGCACTCATCCCAGCTGTACTGAGGTCTCTACAGATTTCTGCACATCCTGTAAATATCACTGTGGAATTTAGTGCAGGCACAACATAGCATGAGGCAGAAACACCAACATCCTCTATAGAAAACTGTGGAAAAGACCACACCTAGGATAATAAATGACATCAATAAAATCAATGCAAGATTCTACTCAACATTATCCCACAGCATGTTCTGCACTGTGCAGTAGTTATTTAAAGTAGAAGTACATTCAAATGATTATTCATCATCATTTATTCACATCTCTTCTAATGAGGATCTTTTGTCCTCAATCTTTGCCAAGTGCTTTACATGGCTTGAGAATGCTGCACCAATTCAGAACTTGAGAGATTTACTTACTGCCTTTCTTAGCAGCTTGTGCAAACTGTTACCAGATGACCGTGTTTTTGGATGTAACCAACCTGCCAATGCATAATAGCTTGCCATGTGTAGAATACAGCTAAGAGTGCAAACTGCTGCATTTCCATTAAGAAAAACGGATACTCAAATTCTCAACCTTTTAGGCACTTTTAGGACGGTAATTCAACAATACACTTAAAGACTGGCACTTAACCCAATTTGCTGTTGGTCCTATTGGTAGCAGAGCATGCAACTGAATATGATAATGTTGTGGGCTCCAAACGGTTACAAGACGTTAAGAAAGTTTACATATTAGGGCGTTTTTTTTTTGAGTGCAGGGTTAGTAGGCTGACAGCCTAAATGGGGGACTTTACCTGTCAGGTGGGTTAGTATTAGTGCCAAGACATGCTCTGCAAGGTGGTAGGCTTCTGCCACCCAGATGTCGATTGCCTCTATCTCTTTGGTTAGCGAGGCGTCTGGCTGATTCTCATTTGGAAGACAGTGAGGAGAGGGATTTGTGCAAATTAAAGACTCGGACTGAAACGAATGCTGTGAAAGCATATCCTTTGCAGAGACGGGAATGTCTTTAGGAATGCTGATCTCATCCTGTTCTTCATGACTACTCCCAAGCTCTTTTAAAGCACAGATAGTAAGGCTTTCTTGCTCCAAGTCCATGATCACAACAGGGGGAGGAGGATCAACAGATACAGGTCCCTTAGTGGTCTGTACTTGACCAAGGTTCTGGAACTCCTCATCCTGCTGTGATTTTAAACACTCTCTTATAAACTCCACAAAGCTATCTGTCGGAGAAGATTCTGCCTCAGTGGACTCAAGGTTGCTTGGGATTTCTGAGGATATTTGTATTTCTGGAACATTGCACTGGATTGTTTCATCTTGGTCAGATTCTGTGTCAACAGTCTCAGGTATGTTTGCGATCTCTTCAGATATCTTTACCTCAGGAATGTCTCGTTGCAATATTTCATTTTGTTCAGATTCTGGTTCAATGGGCTCAGGTTTGCTTGTGGCTTCTGAACAAATCTGTGTAGGTGGAGCATCATACTGGATTAGTTCATTTTGTTCAGGATTTGTCATCAACAGTTCCTCAGTTACATCACTGGTCACAAAATCAGAGATCACATCACTGATTTTGCCTAATTGATCATTATGAAATGATGGAAATTGAGCAGGTGTGCTCTCTTGGAAAGACGGCAACTCTACCTCTTGCCTGGTCATGCAATCCTCATCCATCATCAAAGAAATATTCCCTGAATTGGTTGTCTTTGTGTCATCACCATCTATGCCCTGATCATCTAATTCAGGATTTGGCGTGCTATTTTGGGAAAGCAGAGGTTCCGCAGGGACATCTGCTGAAATGTTAGCAGGAAAAGGCTCAGGTTCAGTAGCACGTTGCTGCTTAGTTCCATCAACAGTCTCCTCAAATTCATGAACAGTTTCCTCATATGACTGCTGAGCAAGCACAGTATCATTTTGACCATGCTGAGAGTTAGATTTTAGTAACTCGTTTGTTTCCCCATGATTTACAGCATACACACCAGAATTTAACTGGTCTTTTAAAGCCAGATCCTCACTAGTATAATGATCCAAATATGTATCTATGTCACTGGACTCAAAATCATTTGCGAGATCCTCATAATTGGGTGGGAGGTCAGGTACAATTTCTGTAGTATTGTCTGATTTTACATCGATGAAAGAAGATTCTCTGGAAGTTTCATCTCTGTTCTGTGGCACTGTTGATACTGTGTAAGAGTCCTCCAAGCTATCACACTTGGAGGGAAGTGAAATCTGGTTAATCAAGTCACTGTTAACATCATCTTTGATTATCTTATGTTTTGGAGAATATTCTTCATCAGAATCTGCCATTTTTTCCTGTGAGGAAATGTCATCTGCTTTCGGAGCAGCATCTTCAAATTCTGATCTTGAAATGTCAGAAAACTCTTCACATGGTTGTGGAGGCTCTGTTGTATGTTCTTGCTTTATTTCATATCTCTGCTCCTCCTCCTCCTCCTCCTCTTCTTCTTCTTCTTCATGCTCTACTTCATAATCACTGAGAACCTGTTCCTCTGTTTCAATTACATTAATAATGGGTACCTGAATACTCTGCTTCTCTTGCTCATTTGGAATAGTCTGTTTGTCTGTAGAAAACCCACACTCAATAGCATCAACAACAACACCAGTTTCATCTTCGATAACTGTATCATCAGATTCACCAGAGCTGTCGGCATCAAGGATCACTACACTCTCTGGACCAACACCTAGAGTGTCAGACTGTTTTGCACTACAGTCAGCCTGGGGAACAGGAATTGAAGATTCTACAGCAAGAACTTCAAAATTATCAGGAGGTGCAACAGATGTAATTATCTCAGAGTCCCGAGTTTCAGAAAGGAATGGTGGGTCTTGTGTATCCATGCCGGGTTTCTCTTGTTTGTCCCACATGTATGCTGTAGGTAAAAACCTGAGATCGAATTCTGACTCATCCTCAACAGTGTCTTGCTTTGACTGATTAACATCATCATTTATATGTTTAGACAGTTCATCAGGGTTGTCCATGAATTCATCAGGTACACCTACAAAAGATGAAGGAATTCCTTGTACATCTGTATATTTGCTCTTTGTTTCATCAGACGGACATTCGGGCATTGTAGAAGACTCTTTCATTTCATCAAAGTCAGATTCCACAATGTTGAAGTTAGGTGCTGGCGGCAAATGAGCTCTCATCCAGTCAGCAGTATCTTCAAAGTCACTCCCACGCCTGGAATCACCAAGAATCTCAAAGGGAGATTCTGGAGAATCTTGTTCACTTGATGTGGGCTTTTTCTTTATGGATGAACGAAGACTGATGCTATGTATTTCAGAATGGGACTTTTCAGAGTGCCGTTCCCTAAAATGAGTAAATCCTGCATCACTCCAGTCAGAATCATTCTGCTTTGCTGCCAGAGCTTCCAATGCTCGGATTCGCTCAGACACAGGTGATACCTTTATAGGGGAAGAGTCCTGTTTTTGTGAGCCAAATGATGATTCAAAAAGATCCCTTTTCTCTTGGAAACTACGTTCCTTGATTCCAGGGGAGGGAATAGAGTTATCATTTCCATAAGTTGCAGGAGAAAACGAACTTGGCTGGGAGGAAAAGCGAAGTGAGGTAGGCACACCCTCTGATGGCTTCTCAGAGTCCAGTGCAACCCGTTTGTCTGCGTCCATTAAACACGTAGGGAGGAAGAGAGGGGAAAAGTGGGGAGGAAACAAAAATCAAGGCACACTCTATTTTCGTATAGATATGCTAAAGTGGAGGGCCATACTTGTAGCTCTGGTGACTGCAATCTGTTCACCTTGATATGCATTTAATTTAATCAAGTCAAGTGCATTAAAAAAAGGTAGCTTTCCTAGGACATTATTCTGAGCCAAAGGCAGGCCCCAAAAACTTTAGCAATCAGCAGTTAGACTAGTACTTAAACAGCATTCCCAGGATGTCCATTTTGGTGCAGCTGAAGCAGTCATGCATTGCAACGTTTAATGGATTGCCTTTATTCTTTGCATGCCAGTTGGACAATGTATGTCTTAAGAAACTATATAACACGATGAAAGATGCTTGCTTTACAAAGAAAACAGTTGTGAATAAAATGAAATTTTTACTTCAATATCAAGTTAAAAAATAGTGTCCTCTTAATGCTGCATCTTTAATACTGATGAAAGTGTACCTTGTTTAAATTACATTACACAAACGACATAGGATTGCCACACAGAAATGAATCATTCAAACCATCTGTCAAGACCATAAAGACATCCTAAATGAAAGTGTATATACACCAGTTTATATACCACCACAAGTACATGCTGTCTAAGTACCAAAGAGGCAATGCTGTTCAATAATCGACACCCCTGCTGTTTCCTCAATATATAAACTACCATGATTTTGAGACTGTTATTAATCTAAATTGGAAGTGCAGATGTGACAAATTAGGTAATAATGAAACAACTAAATGGTACCCATTGCAAAATCTTATCCTACCTTGTGGTAAGATATTGCATGCATAAGCAGAAATGTTCAGCTAGCAGCCTTAGCCATGGAGGGCATAGCCTGGTGCAGGCCCTGTGGTCGATCCCTTCCCTGTGTCACTCTACCTGCAGTACCAGTAAAGATGGGAAGGAGGCGCCTCCATACAGAGTTAGAGGCCGAGAAGGCACATCAAGGACAGGAATCCTTCGGGATACCAACCTGATCCATTTTTAGGATTCTGCTCTTATACAATGTGAACTCTGGCATGTTAAAATAATGTGGCAATCTTGGGATTATCCCAGACCCAGAGCAACGTGGTTCTATTATGTGCCTGCTGTTGATAGACTACGAAAGGGCATATTTCAAGCATCTGTGAGGGCTTTACTTTCCTGTTTGTAGCCAATGTTAGATTCGGGGCGTGATGACCATACAAGGAAACTGAAACAATATTAGATCTTTGGTTTTGGAAATCCAAAATGAAACGTGAATATGAAATCCTTGAATATCGGAGATAGTAACGAATGATTATGGTCAGTGATAACGATAACCAAAATGGCTGTCAACAGGTGGGACCTCACTGTTCATTTGGACTTCTACAAGCAGGGCTATTAGGGGCACCAGAGGACCACAGGAAGGTCATATTACAGTGCCTCAGAGTTTGCTACCAAGGAGAATTTCAACTATGTCAAGCTGACATGCAAGGTTGAAGTGGAATGCCCATTTTAACATACAATTTGGTCCAAAATCTATGAGCAGCACAGACTGTGAAAGAGAGAATGCTCACATTCATAGCTAAGTAAATGCACATCTACAGGCACAGCATACATGGGTTTGGATCTGATAATTACTGTTGTTCCCATGAATGAAACAATGGCTCCTTCAGTTGCATTCCTGTCCTCTGCTTCATTTGTTATGATAATAGGCATACTCTGGGTATCCAAAATAGTTTTGCTTTGACACCCTACTCAGGAAGGTGGCACAAGAGAGAGGGATTGAGAGCACCGTAGTTGCAGCTGAGCAAGAGATGGCATTCTTTGAATAGATGGAACAAAAGAAGATATAGGGAAGAGAAGTTAAAAGTGATAGAAAAGCAGGCCAGCAGCAGAAGAAAACTATACACTTGCCTTGAGGAGACTGAATGAGAGATACAGGCGAAGAAGAAAAAAAGGAATCTGAAAAAATAAAGAGGACAGAAGAATGAGAGGAAAATAGAGTCAAAAACCTTCTTATACTCTAAAAATAAAAAAATGGATAATATTAATGCAGCGCTCACATATAAGCCCCCTTACCTGTCCCTTGTGATTACATTTAAAGCAAAGCAAATAAACTTTTCTATTCTAGAGTTCAGTGTCAATTAAGGAGACTTGATCTCTAAATAAATACTGTGGGAAAGCTCAAACACAGACTATCAAAGTATATCTACCTAACGTTAACCTGTTCCAAGACAACACCCTGATGGTTTTCTCCACAAACAAATGCATTTGCACTTAAATTCCTGCCATAGTTTCCAACATCTGACCAAAACAAGCACCTACACAATGCCTCACAGGCAAGAGTTATGTAATCCATGTAGAGAATCCATTTTCTGACTGCATTTCAGAAACAGTGATACTGGAAAACTCTGCAAGTCTTAAAGATTTTTTTTATTTAAAACAAATCTCACTGGTCCTTTATACTTTACGTTGCCTCCATCTTGAACACCCCAAAGAGCTCAGGGTACTTGTGAGTACAGACTTGTGAGTGAACATTTGATGAGAGCAGGTTAGTCCAGTAATGCAGCAATCACAAAAGGTGCGAGTTGCACTAGTTGCATTGCTGCCGACAGCAATTCTGACTCACCCACACCCTATCATGGACAAGTGGAACTGGCTGGCCGGAGTGCAGACCTGCTACACAACATTCTCACCTCACCCGACTCTAAGCTCCTTTCACTACAGGACACACCTTGGACCACCCTATGAATAATACAATTTCACTCACACACCCAGCATACTCTGGAAGGCCAAAATTTATTCTAGCAATACATTTTACAAAATATTTCAATGGCAAATGAGCTTAAATGCAAGTAAAGTTGAAACAAGCACAAATTAACAACTAAAACAAGGGCTGCCTTTATCGAGTTGTTTTTGATCCTGGTCAGAGACCCCATACACCGTCTTGTATTTTCACAAACATACATCTATGCATTGCAAACTTCAAGTGCATTTATTTTAATAAAACCAACCCAAATCAGCAAAGTTACTCTCAACAATGAAACTGTTCAACTTCAAGGAAACAGGCCACAAAAGATGTTTGTTCATGTCAAACATTAGTTAGGTTATTTAACAAGCCAGGGTTAGCAGTAGCCGTGTCTGTGCTCCAATTTATATCGTCACACTCTTAGTAATAGAATAAACCCTTTTTTTTTTTTTTTTAACCAGCCTGCCAACTTATTTCTAAAGTACTGAAAATTATTTTGTTGATCACCAACATTAAATAAGCTATAAGGCATGCGGAAATAAATTGGCTCACATTTATAACATGTAGCATTTCATTATCAGTAGCCAAACATAAATACAAGTCATAATCACAAATTAAGCACCCTGGTATATATTCTGCCAGATTCAGTCTCAGAAATGTTTCATCACTTTGCAATGAAAGCAAATTTCTAATCATTTGGAGTGACACTTCCATCCAAGGGGAAAAGCAGACACAAACCATGTCAATGCTACCCCCCCCCCCCCCTCTTTATTTTACTTACTTGTCTCCTGAACATATGCGTTTATCAACATCAGCCAAAGTAATATTTCCTGATACCACATGGTCCTCTAACCTGTTAAGCCCAAAGCCATTGAGATTACTTGGTGATATCACTAACTGATCTCAACGCACAATGTAACTACCCGAATTAGATTTTACTGTAGTACTGTAAAATTTACTGTAGATTTTTTTCAAATTGACAATCCTGATTTCTGCCATCACATTAACCTATGTAATTGAAACTATGTATAAAGGAAAACGGATTTTTAAAAAAATTAAAAATGCCATTTTTTTTTCAGGGCTACTTTAATAAAACACTATTTAAAATGTCTGAGAACCAAAACAGTTGTCCCAGTGATATTTGATAAATCATACGTTTCTCACTTGAAGTTGAAGAAGAATATAACTTGAGGAATTTATAACTTGAAGAATAAACTGTTGCAGTGGATGAAAAACAACCAATGCTGCATAATGTTATTGTTTCTTTAGATCAGTTTCTTTGGGGGGAAAAAAAGTATTCTCAGCCACCTGTCTGACTCAACTAACTGACTATTAGAAAGACTGCTGATTTTATGTTTACTATAGGGTTATCAGACCAATACATCACCCTTTCAGCTTTGGACAACTTAAGATCATACTTAGCTTTTAAGATCATATTTAGCTTCTACATCTGTTGGCTTATGTTAGACTAGCAAATAGTCATATGACAAATTATATAAATGCAAGTACTACTGTTATTTTGGACTTCATGGTTGTCACATATTAATGACACTTCAGCTACACCTTGACTTTTTTCCTTTACTTTTATTAGTAAAGCCTTGCCCTAAAACACCCAGATTGGTTTGGCATTATTGTCAGGTAAATGCATACTAATAATCATTTAAACATTCAAAAGCATTTCACCTTTTTCATTTATATATAAGAATCACAACATTCAATGATTCTACAACAGACTAATTCAAAAGGTCGCCATTTCACAAATCTAAACCCACTGACTTGAGGCTTACGTCATTTCCCACATCTTCAGATAAGACCACATGACCACTCTGATAACATGCAAGAGGAGACCAATACTGATGAAATCCAGTACACTATCAGTAGTTGTACTATCAGTTGTAACATACATGCCAAGAAGACTCATATTACTGACACCTGATGGTAGTGACCTGAAACAGGCCTGGTCTGAGGGGCGGTTGTCATGCCAACAATTTCAGCTTTGTCTAAATAATAAAACTCAGACCTAGGCAAATAGAGCCACCTCATTGAGAAACTACAGTACAATTTATTTGTATTTAAATTGTTTAGGAGCCCATGCATTGCCAATTTTCACAATTGTGCATGTATTTATTTATTTTTTTTACAAATAAATAAAATCCTGGTTAATAATTAACCATTTTTGCAACAATTTGATGTAATTAAAACAAAGTAAAACAGAAAGACAGCACTTCAATTTCCTTTAATAACAGATCATGAATACAATAGGCAGATTCACGAACAACACAGCTGAAACTTGCAGGATTATCTTAGTAACCGGCATTAACTTTAGAGTATTAACTTACATTTTTCTTTGCATATGACATTTCGGACCGTTTCAAAAAGACGTAGCTGACTTGATCTGCAGTGGTACCACAAAGGGGATACTTTGCTGTTCCTTTTATTGTGCATCTTACTTGGGAAAAGTACATGTGTACATTTAATTAACTTTTATCCTGCAGCTTTTAAAGGTCTGGGACATATAAAAGAAACATCCACCTAACAACTTGCATATTAATAATAAGAAAATGTTTAAAAGAACTCAAACCCATAATTTCATTCCATAACGGGCTAAATCTTGGATGCCACTGTAGATCGCAGAGTATTGTTTATAATTATCCAGAGATCATAAAGGGCATCCAAGATTAAGCAAAATTTAAAAAGACATTTTGAATTGAGCTCTTAAAATCTTTCCCTCACCGACATGGCCAGTTAGGTCAATTATCTGTATAGTGACTCCAGTGGGACTTAGCCCTTGCTCCATTTCCATCCAAGAAGAGTGATTCAGCTTTTTTTTTTACGCCCTTTAGACTGTCTTCACTCCATATCATCTGCAAATTTAGCTCAGACAGATAAGGTTTCATGTTAATACCAATCAACATGGGACAATGCTTTTTTCCATGTCATAGATTAATAAATAGCTGATTTGAGTATTTGCTGTAACTCAGCTATGTCTTTTGCAGTGACTCCATGGTGTATATAGCAGCGGTCTGGAACTGTACGTTTCACCAATTCACATCAGTACACCGTCATAGACGCTCACTATTAGATTGCCCCGATTCCTTTGGGATGAACTCAGGATGCATCGTTTCTAACGTCTTGGCATCTGTAAAACCTGATTTATTTCTATATAATTAATGAGAGGCCATATATTATGAAATATTATTTAAAAATGTAAGCATCTGAAGCATGCACCCTCATCTCTGTGGTCAATTCTCGTCAAAGTCCCTCAGCCAAGTTTTGACTTAGGGGTGTGTCCTGTACCATACTGAACTGCATAGCATTATATTCTTTTGCATCATATGACATTTAATATTACTGTATCGAATCCAATGTACAGCAATAAGAATGAAGCATATCGTATCACAATTGTAAGTCTTTCATATAGCTATATCTTTAAGGTATCACACCACTGGTAACGCATTGAACCGTGTATCGCATTGGCCTCAACGATCGAGATAAACCTCTCTAGCGTCCAGTGTTTGCTTCTCCACTAAATTTGGTTATGGATTTCTCAGGGGTTGATCTTTTCTTTTCAGGAGCCAACATATAACAATATAACAACATAAACGCTATCACTTGCGTTTCTGATTGCTGAAGTAATCTCTGAAAGAAATTTGTCAGCTCCTAAAAACTCATGTCAGCTAGTTTCTCAGAGGAATAACGAACATGCAGCAGTCATGTCTGAATCAGCATGAGAATCACTAAGTGCATAAGGGATATTTTAACATGAATAGCTTTAATGCTTTTCAGGGTGGGTATTTCTCTTTATATACCTTTTTAAGGATACACAATATTCATGCTTTCAGGTCAACAAATACACACCAAGTACAAAGGATCTGCCCTTGGTGGTACCATCCCAGTCATGGTGTGTTGTGTTGTGTGTATTGGTAATATTGTTAACAAATCTAAATAAAGGTCCCAAACACAACACCTGAGCCCACAGTCAACAAAAGAACTGGCATCCCAGTGGGTGGCCATTTTGAACAGAGAACCACAGTACCACCTACACCAGAGTACCACGCAGTCTTCAATTATGCAGTGGTGCCATGAGAAAGCAGAAGATTTAAAAGCGCTCTGTGTGGTGTTATGTCTTGTTATATCTTTAAACGAGGCCATGGCGCTGTGGAGATAATGGCGAATGAAAAATGTGTAGGCTTTTCTTTCTAGTCGACGTTTTGCAGGAGCTAAAAACCTGCCGAACACATTTCGCTCTGACATTTGCACCTACAAGCTCGTGTATTTTTAGTACAGTAGACATGTATAACTGAAGCGTGTGCATTTATTTGGGCAACACACACACACACACACACACACACACACACACACACACACACACACACACTGGGCAGGTTCATGGTCGCCGTCGCCCAGTTCAATGCAACAGCGCTGCAGTGCAGCACGGAGCCACGGGCTCAGAAAAATGTGTCATTACGACTCACTTCCGGGCCTCCAGTGAAAACGTGGGTCACAGAAACCCGAGATCAACCTTACAGTTCAGTTCAACTTCCTCTCTATACTGAATAAAGGACACTATTCGCTCCAAAAACACACACGCAGTAAGATCATTAACGCTGTTAAAACTTAAAAACATGATGCAAATGGAGAACTGAGCGCGAACTAATAATATTGTTAATAATAATAATAATAATAATAATATTATACACTAGACCATCGCTTAACACGAGCTCTTATAGCGCAGCTTTCAGCACTGCAGCCGTGACGCTGTTGTTCTTCTTGCTCGAGTTCTCGGTTTTATTCCTCCGAAACGGAAGCGTCAGTAACCCGCTGTGTAATCTTACCGGAAAACTTCGAGTCTTTGGCGTGTCCATCGTTCAGCCCCTGGGACGACGATATCTGATGGGACTGTGTCATCGGATCTGCCATGTTGTTTTGCAGAGTATTGCGTCTGAAAGTGCAACGCGCAAGCACAACAGCTCAGGGTCGGTGTCGGTGTGAAGAGGCCCGGATCACCGGAGTTATTTCCCGAGAGCGGAAACCAAACCTCAGCGAGACTAAGACCGGGAGCCGCCTGAGCGCGCGCGCATGTGGAGCTTCTTAACAGTACGAGGAAGGAAATGGGGAGGCGGAAGAGGACTGGGCGGAGAGAGAGAGAGAGAGAGAGAGGAGAGAGAGAGAGAGAGGGAGAG
>JAOTRJ010000045.1:14349461-14359535 GCA_028564905.1 Leptodoras praelongus | reverse complement strand
AATGGAAATAGTCATGAAAATAAAGAAAACGCATTGAATGAGAAGGTGTGTCCAAACTTTTGGCCTGTACTGTATATGTGATATGACATAGACTCTCATAATAAGGTCACAAGCCACTGCTGAATATATGCAGACTATTACTGGTCTATTTTATGTCTTTTAATGCCCAAGATACAATATTTTTAAAATTGCCTAGGGATATCTCTACACATCTATTGAGTCTTCATGAATATTACATTTCAATCGTTGGGTCCTGGGATTTGTGGCAGGATTACACAGGAGGAACACATGTAATCCTAGCTAAAATCCGCTTTTCAGTTTTACCAACTTTTGATCGGCTTTTGAAGATTGTCTAAAACCCTGCCTCAAATGAAATTTCATTTCACATCCTATCAAGGTACCATGCTGGAATTCACTGAGCTCCTGAGAGCAAAATGTTTCACAAATGTTTGTAGAAGCAGTCTGCATGCCTAGGTTCTTGATTTTATACACCTGTGGTCATGGAAGTGATTGGAACACCTGAATTCAGTACTTTTGGCAATATTTATACTAAAACAAAATACTTATTTTATGGATTTCTACCATTTTCTTGTCACTGTATACAGTATATGGTAAAAAAGTTTGTTGAAGGCTGATTTTCACACGCATATATCACCCATATATCTCCCCTCTGCTGTTATAATATCCTCCACTCATCATGGAAAGCTTTCCACTAGATTTTGGAAAGTGGTAGTAGGATTTTCCCATTCAGCCTCAAGAGTGAGGTCAGGCACAGATGTTCCTATTTATCCCGAAAGTGATTAATGTGCTTGAGGTCAGGGCTCTGGGCTTGTTCCATCTCAGTATCAGCAAACCATGTCTTTATAAACTTCGCTTTGTGCGCAGGGGCATTGTGATGCTGGAACCTTTTAGTTGAAGTGAAGGGAAACACTCAGAGACTTTCTAGACAACTCTCTGCTTCCATCTCTGTGGCAATAGAAGAACCACATATGAGTGTGAGGATCAGGTGTTCAAATACTTTTGGCAATTGTGAGTAAGTATGCGTATATATCCAAAGCCATGGAGATTCTTAAGCTGCTTAGCTTATTTTCCTTTTCTAACTACTGAGAAAGTCTCTGCTTTAAATGGTACAATGTGGATTTTGCATCATGTTATATAGTTACATACTCAGCATCAGCCATAAAAGAGAAATTGATCATTTGTACAATATATTGCCAATTCACAGACTACTAGTACTACTAAAATATGTAATCTTGGACACGGCTCTCACCTACAACCTTAAATTCTTATATTGCAAAAATTGTATATCAGCCAAACTATGTAGGACTGTAGCCACATATAGCTAAATTCCTTGATGTAAACTCTTGTAAAAGACATGTTTATTGAATATCTATAAACAGGATCTTACTAAAAATGTCTACACCATCCTTGTGACATAACTTGGACACTAATTACCTGGACTCGAAGGAACTCACAGAGACCTCTGTCCCCTCCTCGTCCTCCTCTTTGACATCCCTTTCCTCTGATGATCCAGTGTACTCAGGTAGAAAGCCTATGACTGGCATCCCAGCTTGGGATACAGAGGGTTCAGGTTGTGAAGTGGATGCTCCAGTGATTTGAGGGTCCAGTGGGCTCATATGGGTCTGCTCTGGTATCTTGGACAAAATCCTCTCAATGGATTTGTAATATGGCCAGTCAGGTGTGCCACCACTACCATTGGCTGTGTGCTTCAGCTTCCTGGTAATGAGAATGGGATGTATGTGGCGTAGTGAATCATGTGACACTACACATTGATGAGGGTTATATTGATAAGAATAATTGTGCAAAGCACAAAACTTTTAGATTAGTAAAAATGTCAGCAACAGGTAAGTTTCAGGTTGTCCAAGTTTGTCTTAGACATTGAGACATTAGTGTAAGCTAGACATTAGTAACTAGCATTGTAACCTCACCTAGATAGAATATCATCATACCAAATGCCTGTTTTGTCTAGAATGTTGAAAATAGTATAACACAATTTTTTTTCCAGTGTGTTAAGTATAGTACAAAAATGATTCTTTTGTCTATAAGGGCATGGTATAAACAAATAATCTTTTAATTTTTGTCTAGAATGTACTGAACGTTATCAAACAAAAATGCACTTAGTCTAGAATCGGTTTTAGCATGTCTTTTAGGCAGCCAAGAATATTTACTAGTTACTATACCTTTAAGTAGCCTTTTAAGTAGTGTGATGAATCAAATTTAGTCAATTGAGACTTAAAATGGTAAGGTGTGTATAAATGTTTTAAAATGTTACCCTTACACTTGCCTGTACTGGAATGTCATGTTGGTGATTTTCATCTTTATCTCCTCCCTGTGACGGTGTTCTCCGGTCAGGTCATACAGCCTCTTAGCCATCATTTCATAGATCTTAGCATTGCGTTTGGCCTTCTTGAGCTCAGTGACATACTCTTCCCAGATGTACAGAAGTCCTTTCATTTCTGAATCTGTCCAATTGCGTGCTCTTCTGTGCTTCTCATTTGGCACTATATAACTGAAGCAGTCCTCAGCAGACATCTTGTACAGCACCTATCTCTCACTCTCTCTTTCAGATTTTTTGTCCAGACGGAATCCTGGAAGGTTTTGTTTCACTGCAGCAAGCTTTTAGAAAGCCACCTTTTCCCTTTCCTTTCTGTTCTTTCTTCAGGCTCGTGATTATGTGTGAGAGGCCACCCGTTCTGCCCTTCCCCCTCTAACTCAGTTAAGAGGCATCTGAATAGGGCCTGGAGGGCTGGAGCAATCAGCTTTAAAAGCTTTTAAAGAGGGAAGTTCGTCACTGTGATGTCAAGTTGCCCTGGCAACAGCCAGCCCAAGTCCTCCCTCTCACTCCACCTCCACCCCTCTTTCTCTATTTCACATTCTCTGTCTCACTCGCTCTCGGATCTCTAACAAAAAGCTTTTAGCAGAAAGCCAGTGAAGTGGGAACTCTACATGAGAAATATGACTCCATGGTGGTGGTGAAGGCAGAAGATGAGCTGTTGCCATGACAACAGTCCTTGCTGTTGGCAGTGGAATTGCAAACCATAATGTGTTTAAAAGCTTTTAATGGTGGTTAGATCAAATCTTGACTGCTGTCACTTCCAAAATTTATTTGCACTCTGCAGTGGTATTTAAAAGCATTTAATGTCTATATCTGGCAGCATGCCTGTAAATGGACATGAAGTGTCAGCAAAATAGATGCTTTTTTTTTGTATTTAGTCTTTCATGAGTTTGCATTTCTGGCTGGTTGGATTTGTGAGCATGTGGACACAGTAATCATTGTGTGAGCATATTTACCCCACCTCCCCTCCATAGCTGTGTCCCCTCCCTGCATACTTGTAGGATCAGCCCCCCTTTTGTGTTGTTTCGAATTACATTTACTAAGGAACATAGCAGTGTCTGGAGAGAGGCAACGAGGTCCGGAAACAACTAACAGCACAGATTGCTGCTGTTATTGCTAAATCAGTTAACCACATTATATCCATTTGTCCATCTGTTGTGTTTTCCTGATCCAGGCATCCATTACTAATAACTGTGAGCCGTGAACACCCTGTGGACACTTTGCAGTTTGTAGGCTGCAGGGGTTTCACAATGAATGAGACACCTCTAAATAGTGTTATTCATTTATGTTACTGAAGTGAATCATGTATTACCAGCATATTGGAACCCGGTGTAAGGACGTATAGAGAAAAGATATTATAGAAGTGACAACAGTGAAAAGTAGTTACTGAAATATACAGTAACTAAAGGGATAAATACAAAATGTTGATTTTGTTACTTAGTATATTTGAGATTTGGTACTAGGAAGCAGTATGAGCCATAAAACTCAAATATGAACAATAAAAAGGGAATTGTTCAACACAGAATGAATCATTAATAGTGCAGTCAGAAGACTTCAAAAGTAAATCTCCACCCTGAACAGCATTAAATGAGGTGCTTATGTTTCTGGTGCTATGTTGGTTGTTGCACACAGGGAACTCATCAACCATATTATCAGTGAATAAAGTCATTTATGTGGTTTGAAGCGAATGAAAAGAACACAACGTATTTGAGATGAACAAACCCTACACATATCTTCTTTTTAATGTTCATTCAGTATTCCAGCAGCTATTTAATAGGCATGTTATTCTGTACAGTTTTATATTATACAGCAACAATAGTTCTAGCTCCATACACTCCTTCTTTGCAGCTTCCTCTTGGTTGAAATTTTTACTGCAATAACCAGAGCAACTATCATGAAAAAAATACAAGTGCAATCAGTGAGTAAAACTTCACAGTACAAAAAAGTACAGCTTAAAAGACATTACTAAAAATCAAAATGTATAAGAAATAATAATAATAATAATTAAAAAAAAGAGTTAGAAGTGCTTGCTTTACTGAGTTGCTGCAACACGTGATGCAAAAAGATGGTATTGAGTCAGAACATGTGTACATAAAACACATACAGCACCTAGTAATACTTCAACTATAAATGTAAGCTTATATTTGGATGTACACACATGCTCAAATGTCTTGACAACAATACTTTTTTTTTTTTTTTTTGTAAACGTGTCCATCATGGACCTACCAATGACTGACTAGAAAAGTAACTGGAGACCACAGCACAGATCTACCCACAAAGTAGGACCAGATGTTCCAAAGCAAGCAAACTTTCTCCAGGCCGGTAGTTAACGCTGCTCCCCGATGACCAATATGGTGCCTTGAGTTACATGACATTATGTCAAACCTCTACACAAGTCTGACATGTCATAGATCACATTTATCTGAAACATGGTTAAATTTAGCGCTGGTCCATCTGTTGTACATTAAATCTCCGGTTGCATGTCTAATCACAATAAAACTTTATTTTCATAAACTCATGCTTTCCATGTGGCTCTGTGAATTAAAGGTTTAGGAGGAAACTGGCCATTTTGTGCATTTGTCATCACCCCCAATTACTTTAATACTGATTAATACTTTTTAATGGGTTGAGTTTAATGTCCAAGGGCAGGTTTAGCAGCCTTTGACAACGACGTATTAGCTTTATTGGCTGAAATCATACCAAATCATTGGCTTCTAAGTTATGAACTACATATCTCTAACAGAACATAAGGTACAACAGAATTAAAATGAGTATAAAAGTAATTCATTAATGTAGTGTAAATAAAAGTGAAAATTAAACCCATGATAAAAACCAAGTGACTGTACCATGTTTATGGATGGAATGTATAATCAAGTGCCACTAGAGGGCAGTAAACATTCACATTCCATCTGAAACTGCCACTGGAGCTTCATAGCAAAAAATGTGAGGGCCTCCGTGATACAAAAAAGGACTTATTCCAACAAATGTTACTTACATGCACAGAAGTACCTCAGTGTGGCATAACCTTCACAGAATTACAATACAAGAAACTGTTGAACAAACACCAGCAATAGTAAATTAGCCTGTACCCATTTTCCCCTCATGGTAGAAGTCTGTTAAACTAGCTCTAAAGCAGAAGTGGGTCACAATCTAGTTCCAAAGCTTTCTTCATCATCAGTAGGGACAGTATCGCAGAACAGAGTGAGTCTGTGACTTTTTCCAGTTCCTCCAGTTTCTTTAACACTGGATGCTCAATTTCAGAGAAAAGTCTTCAAGTTTCAGTTGCTTCCAAAATTTGATCTTGGGATCACAACTTGTCAATCCCTTTCAATCTCTCAGTCCCTCAGACAGTCTTCCTCAGTGATACCTTGTGCCCTCAGCTCCTCCAGGACGTTGTCCAGGTGGCCTGAGTCAGGGTAGCCATGGCCCGTCAGGTTGGAGCCGAACTCCGTCTTGTGATGGACTTCGTTCCAGATAACTGTGTCGGTCTCTCCAGTCGTGCTGGAGGTTCCCACGGAGAAGATCAGCCTGCGGTCCCACGCCACCAGCAACAGCTTCAACACCTGGCAGATTGCATTTGTAAGTTAATTTGTCGAGTCATGAATATGATACAATATGATACGCTATCATCTGAGATGGTTTATTGAAAAGCAGCAAGAAGGCTTTTACTGGTACAGTGGATGTTTGTGCACACTTACCAGACGGCCTTTCTCACTGTCAGGGAGATAGCAGTGTCTGGGAAATCCACGTGCTGTAAAGGGCTTGCCAGGGTTTGGGTGCTCAGGCCCCTGTGGAAAAAACAAACTTTTTTTAACCTGTATTTTTTGTAAGGAGGGCTGGAACTAAAATAACTCACAGCAAGAGTAGCCGTGCATTCCAATATTATAATTTGTGACAGGTTCAGTTTATAGTGGCAGCTTCACAGCAGCACTGCAAGTAATACATTATTTATACTGGAACACTGCAAGATTTTTTTTAACAAATCAGATCATAAACTCTTCTTGAAGGGATGTGCTGAATCTGGAAATAACATTTAATGACACCTATGCCTTATAACAATATAAAATGTAAATGTAAATGTTTTTCTATATAGCACTATACCAGGCCTTGGCTTTGACCACTTAAAGGTAACAAACAAGCAAAAAACTATATTGGTAAACTCGCAAGCTGACAGAACAGCTTAGTATAGATTCTACAAATATCTGGTTATATACTGGAGGGATGAACACCATTCTTCCAAAAGGTATTCCTGAACTGGTATTCTGGTGATGGTGGTGGAGACTAACACGTCACTTCAATATCTCCTATAGTTGAATAGAGTGGGATCTGGTGACTATGAAGGTTACAGCATCCGATTTACATTTTATCCTCATCAAACCTTTCAGTGAGCCCTCGTGCCCTGTGGATGTCATCCAGGAAGAGACACAGAAATACAGGATAAAGGTGATCAATCCGAATATCTGTCATGATTTGCAGTGATTCTTTACTCTAAGGGGACACGTGGGCTGAAATGATTGCAGCAAACTGCTCACACAGCATAAACCAGACAGCTTTTTCTCCTTTGTTACTCATCCGTTCTTTTTAATTGTTTTAGAGGAAGCCTGCTACCAAATAAGTACCTGAATGCCAGGGGGTATGTTGTAGATAATCCGGATGGTTTTGCAGTCCGGGTGCCCGGGCAGTGAGTGGGGGATAACGTGATACTCCATCTTGCCTGGTGGTTGGTTTCCAGTCTTCACTCCATAGATGGTCTTGCAGGTGGGGCACTGCAGGCTGCCATCTTTGTTGCCATTATTGTACATGGCCACTAGGCACTGCAGGTGGTACTGATGCCCACACTGAGACAGACGTCCGACCGACTCTGCCCGGGAAATGCCACCCACGCCAGGGCCTTTGTAGCCAGAGGGACCTGCCAGAGCCTCCATACAAATAGTGCAGTCCTGTGAAAAAACAGGAAATGAGTGTAGTCAGTATTAATGATATCAGTGTGAAGAACAACATGGATAGCAGGTCATGAGATAAATCAAAGAATCACATATTTACCTCCTCTGGAGGGTTGCGGACCTTCTGCAGGTACCTCCTCACAACTTCCTCAGGAGTTCTGCCTGTTAGTGTCAATGAAAATGTATAAATACCTGCAAACAGTTAAGCATGTGTGTGTGTAGTGTTATTCACAGGCCAAACTGTAAAGTCATGCAGGGTCATAAATATGGCCCCTGTTGCACCAAAATACCAGCAGCACTAAGATTTTACAGTATGACTACATGTTTCTATAAAAATCAAGGGATAATATTGTCAGTTCATTTTGGAAAATGTTAGTGCCACGAGTATTTAATTCCCTATTCTAGAAAACTATAGTATTTGTAATTTGTATAACCCGGAGTGGCAGGGGTGGCTCAGTGGTTAAGGTGTTGGTTTACTGAATAGAAGGTTGGGGGTTCAAGCCCCATCACCACCAAGCTGCCACTGTTGAGCCCTTGAGCAAGGCCCTTAACCCTCAACTGCTCAGTTGTATAAATGAGATAAATATAAGTCACTCTGGATAAGGGTGTCTGCCAAATGCCATAAATGTTGTATAGTTGCAATACTACATGGTGCCCTGAAAAAGGGGAATCCTTTTCCCTTTCCAAAGTATATGAGTATATTTTTTTCCAGACACCGTGTAGTATTGCAACTATACATACCCCATTGTGGTGTTAATATGACTGTGAGAGAAAGAGCAAGAATGAAGTGAAATAAGCATACCAAATTTAGAAATTGTAGCTCAAGCAGTTCGAGTTATAGGAATGTGTTGGTTGCAATGACAAAATTTCGTGAAATTTGGCATTCGACTGCCAGCACTAGACATGGCACTCATAATGCTTACTAGTCAACAGGACTAGGTTAATAATGTGTTTTTTTTGGTCTGTTACAAAACCTACAACCTGAAGTAACACCAACAACAATCAAAGAACGTGACAAACTTACTAATATTTACTAATACTATTACTTATTACTAACTGACTTTTTACAGCCAAGTCTAAGGGAACCAGCAACCCAACAACGACTACCACACAGAACATTTCAATGTTTTAGATGAGAAAACTCTGTCAGTCCATCTGCGTGTTCTGACCTTTGCGGGCTTGCTTCTTGGTGGTTTTGCGGCAGCAGTGGCCGAGGCCTGGCACAGGCTTGATGTCACTCTTGCTCACGGGTGGGGGGTGAAGAACCAATTTGGGTGGGCGAGTCAGGCAGACAGGAAGTCCTGCAGCACTCATCAAGATACCAGTTATGCCTGCCAAAAAGAAAGATAAAAGATAAAAGTTCAAATTTCTTTTCAACCTTTTCTTCTTTTTCCTAGCAACATTCATCCGAAGCTTCATTTGGTCATTAGTATGTTTTACTCACCAGCCAAGGCTGGGTGAACAGGACTGGACCCATTTAGATTCTTAACAGGAACTGTTGGGACTCTGAAACAAACCAAACATAAATTGTTTAGACTTTTATTTAGTGTCCTTCTAAAATGTTGAGAACAAACTGGTCAGATATTGACAGTGTTATCCTTTAGACATCTTTACCCATAAACCCCCAGTCATGACCTGATTACGTCTGAAGTTATGTTAGTATAAACCAGGTCACACGGTCAGACTTGATGCTGGCATCAATGTAAATTCTTTTTTTTAACAACAGATCATTTCACAAAAAAGAAGACAATGCGGAGATCATTGTGTAGCTTCCTGCTACACAACTGAGCAAAACTTGTGCCCTTCATTCACAACAAATAATTAAATAGAAAACTGTACTTGTTATAATTTAGCACACACAAAAGCAGACTTAAAATGCCAGGGCAAGCTCAACTCTCAAAGACAACGATGACAAAAGAGTAGAAGTTCAAAATATACTTACGAGTTCACCTTGATTACAGTCATGTTTTCAAATGTCTCACCAAAGTGGGAAAAAAAGAAAACAAAAATCCACTTTTTTCTTTCTCCTCAGCTCTTTCTAAACTTCTTCTTAAAAAGCACTTTAAACAAGCCTCCTTATGTTGTTTTTAAAAACACCCTACAGTGCAACACAATTCAATACACTTCAGTTCTTCTTTCTGTGATCTACCGAGTGCCTCCTCTTCTCCCAGACTCGTCTCTTATAGAGCTAATCCACCCATTTCCATCTGTTGACTAGCATCTGGGAAAGAGAGTCAGGTCACAGAGCTTGGGATTACCTCTCAACGTCACACTTTAACACTCTGCCATAAGGTTCCATCATGCACACATGCTCACAACAAATCTGCAGCTCAGGTGAGAAATGTTTTTAGTCATTTAAAGAAATTATTCAATTACTGAAACCAAACTGGAGGACTGCAAAGACAATGGCACACACAATACTACTACTAGTACTACTACTAAATAATCTAAATAATAATAATAATAAGTAGACAAGTACATTTGCTCAAGGAAATGCTGAATGGTTGCACAGCTTAAGTGGATTCCACTTCCAGGTAGTTGCTAGGCTATTGCTACATGGTCAATAAGGTACAACTGGTGGCTATAGTGTTGCTATGGTATTCCTGGTGGTTTCTGTGGTGTTGCTAGCTGAGATGGTATCTCAGGTGGTTGCTATAGTCACACACAACTACTTGAATGAAAACATCAAATCATGTCGAAATACAGTGGTGTGAAAAAGTGTTTGCCCCCTCCCTGGTTTCCTGATTTTTTGCATGTTTGTCACACTTAAATGTT
>JAOTRJ010000045.1:14331037-14341649 GCA_028564905.1 Leptodoras praelongus | reverse complement strand
GACTGTAGGAGGAAACCGGAGTACCCGGAGTAAACCCATGTGGACACGGGGAGGACATGCAGACTCCACACAGAAAGAACCAAGTCCAGGGATCGAAGCATAAATGCAAGCCCAAAACTGGTTCTCCCATAATGTCCCATTCTGCAACACACACACTGTCAGTACTGCTTTCAAAAATGATAATGAAAAATGATTATAATATTTCTTTTTGTCTTAGGTATGAATAACTGTTACAGCCAAATGGTTAAATACTGAATCAGTGTTAAATCATAGGTACTGAATTACAGAGAACACTGTCTAGAACTGCTATATTCGGGCCCTTTTCCATTGCACAAAGTACTGGAAAGAAATGTGGTTATTGGTTTCCCTTCACACAACACTACCTATGAAAGTAGTTGGAGTTTCTTTGAAGATAAAAAAAGACTTTGAATGAAACCAGGCACGAACATTTGTCATAAATGTGCATAGCGCTGCTGGGTGTACTGCTGAGCACAAGACACAGTTTGTCTTAATGGCAGTGCATGTACCCAAACACAGGCAGGGTGCCGAAAGTTCACTATGCAGTGAAAAGAAGTTGAGGTGCAAACTTTACTGACAGTGTTAAAATATGATGAAAACACAATAAGCATTTATTTTCAGTAGCTGCCTAACAAATTTCATTCTAGATGCAACAACCACTTCATTACATCACCTGGACACCTGCTCAGTGATGCAATTACCCAGTCAGCCAATCATGCGGCAACAGCGCAATGCATAAAACCATGAGGCGAGGAGAATGGCCAGACTGGTTTGACCTAGCAAGAAGGTTACAGCAACTCAAATAACCACTCTTAACAGCTTTGGTGAGCAGAAACAAACACTTCTAACAGCTAAAAACAGGAATCTGAGGCTACAGTGGGCACAGCCTCACCCAAACTGGAAAATACGCAGCTTCTGTTTTTAGCTAATAGTAGCAGAACCCAATGTAGTATTTTGCTTTTGCAGCCCAGTTGCAGCCACTTGTGACATGTTGCATGTTCTGAGATCATGTTATGCTGAGTACAGCTGTAAACAGTGGTTATATGGCGTACCACAGACATCCTCTCAGCTCAAACCAGTCTGACCATTCTCCTTTGGCCTCTTCTGACCTGGCTGTGGTGTTACCGCCTGCAAACCATCCTTCAATGAACCCCTCACTTTTCACACCATTTTTTTGTAAGCTCTGGAGACTGGTGTGTGTTCTACTGGGAGAACAACAGCTTCTGTAATACTCAAACCGGCCCGTCAACAGGATAGAGAGATTAAAATCAGTGAGATTCCTTTTTGGTCCCCTGTTCTCATGTTATACGTGAATATTAACTGCAGCTTTTAAATGGTATCTGCGTAATTTTATGCATTGTGCTGCTGTCACGTGATTGGCTGATTTGATAAATGCATAAATGTGTGGGTGGGTGTACACGTTCCTAATAATGTGGCCAGTAAGTGTACCACTGAAGATTGCTATTCTGGAAAAGAAAAAATTTCAGCCAGAGATGATCATGACTGAATGAATGGCCTGCAGCATTTTTTTTTACCTCTACCCTTAAGATTCTGCTTGGCTTCCATGGTACATGGTCAGAAATGGGTAAATATATTCAGCAAGGGTACTTAGGTCTGGCATGACTTGCTCAGTTGTTGAGTAAATCTTTGGTTAAAATTTCAAACAGTGTAGCAATGAAAACAAGACACACGTGCCCGACCATGTTTGACCCTCAAAGTCCAGTTCATCTGATTAGTGTGACAGCCCCTCTTAAAGAGGTGGGATCTTGTGTGCATCTTGTGTGATTGCTAACCGTGCCCAAGCTAGGAACACAAACGTCACATCAATGATATGACTGTCTTATTTAATATGATTTCTAAATATAATATATTCATTATTTGGGTTAATAATGGGTCTGGCTTATTTCCTTATTGATGAATGTAAATTGTAATCAGTGAGTTCCATGTGTTAATGTAAGTGTGCTCAGGTTGGGAACTTTAAGAGCAATGTGAGCACAGGCCAGCGGAGGATTGTGGAGGGGGCCAATCATGCTCAGGCATGGTACAAGGCAACCAGGCCTAGTGTGACTACACCCTAATTTGAACTCAGTCATGTTGGTTATATTGGATGGGCAATCAGGCAAACTTTGTGTCTTTCATGATGGACATAATGCAAAAACACATCCAGTTGTGATGACGTTATCATCACCTGCAGAAATGGTGATACTGCAACCTTTCCAGTTGTGACTCACATTGATGGATTGGCTCCTGAATGGATAATGAGTATGTGTTTGGTTTTTGAATGCAGAAGCACTCTGTAACTCTGTCTGTTAGTCAGTGAAGATTTGTCCAGCTGACCATCCACTCAGCCTTCTGCTTCTTTTTAAATTAAAGTTGTTCAACTTTACAAAAATGACAGAAAATACTCAAGCTGAGACTTAAGATTGCACACTGCTGACACGTAAGAGAAACAAGTAAATAATGTAAGTATCATTCAGTACCCATTCTAGCAATTCTAGCATCCTTGCCAATTGTAAGATTTTAGTAACGGGGTTAGATAAGGATGGAGTATAGGGAAGCGGTTGCTCTGAAACTCACCCAGAGGCGATAAGTGCCCGTGACTGTGCCATGGCAATCCTCTGAAGTGCTGGACGGCTGAGACCTGCCAGGCTGGCACGGGGTGGCACTGGGGCGGCACAGGCTGCTGAAGACACAGGGCCCAAGACCCGGGCTGAAGGGGTTGGGGCACAGGTGGCAGTTGTGGAGATGAGGGCACTGGAGGATGTCTGATTTGGTGGAGAGGTAGCATGAGGAGTAGAGGAAGGCGGAGGAGGAGGAGGAACAGCAGGGGGAGGAGGACGGGTGGAGGAAAGAGACAGAGCGGCCGTGGATGAGTCCAACACAGAGAGTGAGTGTGCGAACCCTCCGGCTGTTGTGGAGTTCCTGTGTGGCAGAGTGAGTGAGTAGGAGTGGCCCCGCTGAGTGGTTTTTGGGCTCCTCGGCCTAGGCAGAGGCATGGATTTCCGACCCAGAGTCTGTGCCATGCTTGTGGTTTTGACACCCAGGACCAACATGCACTGCTGACAAGAGCACGGCTGCCCGAGAGAAGTGATAGCTGAAGCAGGAAGGGCTCCACTAGGGTATGCGCTTCCGTTTCCACCTCCAATCCCAGACACACTCATCCCTGAGTGTGCCGCACTACCATTGGACGTCCAGGCATGAGGTTTAGGCAGAGGGCCTGAGACAAGCGGATAGGCCAAGTCACAACGTCTTTGTATACGGCGCCGGCGTTGCGTCTGCCTGTTGATCTGCGTCATGCCCTGTAGATCAATAAGATAACAGAAGCCGAGCGGCGTCAGGTCCAGCCATGGTTGCTGCCGCTCACGTGCTGCTTGGATGGCAATTCCCACTTCTGTGTCATATGGTGTCCATGTGCCTGAGTCGTTCTCCCATTCCCACACCCAGCCCTGCCCCGGAGCCGATCGCGGGTCATAGAAGCTTCGCCGCACCGGTCGCAATGTACCTGAAGAAAAATCCAAATATGCCTTCAGACAGTACTATTAATAAAATCTTCCAATCTGTGGATATTATATCATACACTGATAGATCCCATCTTGTTTACAATTACATGCTGGCTAACCAAGCAAATTAAAATGGACTTTAAAATTCTACAAAAGTCATAAGACTTAACTGTGTTCAACGAATTAGTAAGAATACGAGACTGCCATGTCTATAACTGTTTCCACATTGATACAGAAAACCAAACAAATTCCACATGAGCATGGAATGCATGTTTTGGTCCACAAGTTAATCTGAGACAGACATAACAAACACATTTGAGAACCAGATTCTACAGACATAGCAAAGACCCCCACTGATGACCTCACTTGACAGCTATTCATCTCTTTCCTCCTCCCTTTTGGTTTTTGGAGTAATGGGCTGTTGCCCTTCGCTTCTCTCCATCCCTCCATGTCTGTATGTGGAGCACTCAAGTCAGCCTTGCACAATGGCCTTTGTCAGTTAGAGGAGGGTGATTGAGTCTCCCAAAAACTCTAACTGCCAACAGTGCACCTCTTTGTTTTAGTTGCCCTCCATGTTACAGACCTTCTACCTCACTTACACAACTAAGCACTGTGAGGCTTAATCACTTTGTGCATTACATTACTTGAAAAATAACTTGTTTGTAACAATGGACATGGAAGACATTTAAGCTAACATTTCACAAACTCAACTAAACACTGCTCATTGCTTTATATTTAATCTTTCCCGTAAGTGTTTCCAGGTATATATATATATATATGTGCACTTACACCAAATCCAAAACAAAGCTAGCCCCTTAGATCATTACAAATTCTTTTCAAGGAATGTATCATCTATGCTTCTTTGTGTTGTTACATTAAATGTGTATTGGCCTGGAAAAATTGTTGCATATCAATAAGTCTCAATTCTAGAAAACACCAAATATTATGAAAAACTGGGTTTTGAACAAATTTGAGTTTTTGTCACAGCAATATAAAACAGAAAAGTGTTTTTTTTTTTTCAAAATAATGTAATGAATATATAAGTAGCTTAATTCATCTTCTTTGGGTGTCTGCTAGAATGCTATGAGATCCACCTTTCTCACAATTTGAGCAAGTTTTTAGAAAGTTACAAGCCCTGGTGCAGTGAAAATAATTAAGCCTATGTTCATTTCAAAATGCTCCTCACATCATCATCAAAACACAAGGGAATGCTTCCATCCATGCACTATACACATGACCACAAAGTTTGGAAATGTTTAACAGGACTGACTGAATTACTCAGCAACTATATCCTCAGGTTTGAGTGGATACGGATCAGTCGAGTGAAAAGATGAAGATGAGGCTTGTGTTTAAATGCCGTGAGTGACTGTCGGCTCAGGTGGTGATAACAAAAGCTGAAGTAGATGCTGATAATAATGACTCATTTCCCACTATGTATAAAACATAGCAGTGATGTTCTTCCACAAGTAAGTGGTGTTATGAATGTGATGTTAGTTGGGGCCCCTTTCAGTAAAACCAGGATGGAATCTTTCAATTAAAATGTCACAAGTGTTTTTCATTTTATTTTGAAGTTAACTTGTGGTTGAGATACATGTGACAGAGAAACATGTTTCAGTTCAGGGAAAGCTGTAGTTTCCCAGTAGTGGGATTTCCCAGGTCACCGCACAAACATTACTGTAGCCTACATGTGGCTAGGACATGGTGGTGTATGGGTGGTAAATATGATTGGGAGAAATATTTTATATTTTGACATTTGGTATCCTACTTTGCAAACATTGGATTGCTTTTACAGCCCCAGTATTCATATGAATAAACACCACGGGCCTTATGCAGAGCGGGATAATGAAGCTGATCATATCAGCGATATGTTGTGAACAGGTTGAGGGTCGTGCTTGTCGGGTCTCACCGGTGTCCTGGCGGAACTGGTGCATGGAGTGCAGGTCGATGATGTAGGGCGACAGTCTGGAGTCGACCTGGCCGAGCGCTACGCTGCCTGCGCCGCGGGTCTCTCCGCGGATCACCGCCTCGATGTGATGCGACACAGCCGGGCTGTAGGGCCTCCAGCGGCCGTGCTCGTTCAGCCATTCCCACACCACCACCGCTGAGGCCAGCAACATTTCACACAACACTCACACACCTGCGGAGACGGAGAGAAGGGAAGTAACCGCGTCACATTCACAGCCCCGTCTTCATCTGGGCTTCTGCAGCAGTCTCCCTCAACATCCACATCGCAGCTGACAACATGGACGTTTCGCTTTGTATCTTTAGCATCGTGTCTGAAGTTCAGCAGCATCACCCGTGCACACGCATTCACACCATTCACACACTGCTGGAGATCAGTCACTTTCACTAACCAGGCTTTCGGAAGCTTGGCACAGCCATTTAAATAGCCAACAGCGTAGCCTGGATCCGGAGCCCGCTAGAGAAAGGCGCCGTTTCTGACAAGTAAACCACTTCTTTACGCTACTCTAATAATGCACAAATAAGATGTGTGCTAGGTTGCACAGAATAAAACCGATGTGTTATCATCATGCATCATCTGCGCGAAATGTGAAGCTAGCTAGCTGTCGCCTTTGATCATTACTATTAAGGATGGATGCGATGACCATTTACTGAGAAAACCACACAGCGAACAAATAGAGACGCGACACTCACCTGAAAAAGATCTTACGCCTTTAGATGCGAGTTCATTCAAATAAACGAAGGCGAGTCATGTTCCTTCAGGGGACACATCTTTATTTGGCCATTTGGCAAAAGCTTGTGTGCATCCGCGCGGTTGTGTGTGTGTGTGTGTGTGTGTGTGTGTCCAGTTTTCTAGCAGTGGTGCTAGCTAGCTAGCTCTCGAGTTACTGAGATAATCCTCTGAAATTATGTAGCGATACTGACATGGTGATAAATCGCATGATGGATCCTGGGTTAATGTCACTGCTACCTTCTAATGTCACTACAGGAATTCTTCCCACTTAAAAACACGCTGTATATTTAACAGGGCGATGCTGTTCGGCTCCGCTATGTTTTGCGTGTACTTGTCCGTTTCCACGCCCACCTCCGTCCACGGACCAATCACATTTAGTAGCAACACTTCCTGCTTTATCAGACTCCGCCTTCCGGTCTCGAAATTATTGTGCTAATTATTGCTTGATAGAGTTAAATCGGACTGCGCAGAGATTGTTTCGTTGTTAGCAGACATTTAGGAATGTAGGGAAGACGCAACGCAATTCATGTTTGCTTGGGAGGAAAAAATGCTATAAAATCTGTGGAGATGCCGGGGATTGAACCCGGGACCTCATACATGCGAAGCATGCGCTCTACCACTGAGCTACATCCCCTTCCGTGCAATGGGTTTCATGTCTCTTCTTATTTGACATTCATTTGATTTCTTAGCCATTTTAAAATTCAGAAAATATACCAGTATTATAATTATATGTATTATTCTGTCTATTATAATTAAATGTATTAGAATTTAACCAACATATAAGCTGTCTTTGCTGGCGCAACAAGTTAGTTAACACATTGTTTTTGTTCATCTATGTACGAGGGTCAGTCCAATAAATGAAAACCTTAAAATCTGGGCATGAATGAATTGAAATCAAATTTGGTTAACAGACAAAAATAAAGGGCAATTGTTAATCGTAAATGCTCGAGATGCAGATTAGGAAAAAAAATGTCACCGCTGCCACTGTTGGGCCCCTGAGCAAGGCCCTTAACCCTCAGTTGTGTAAATGAGATAAATGTAAAGCACTCTGGATAAGGGTGTCTGCTAAATGCCATAAATGTAAATAAATGTTAAAATAAAATAAAAATGTTAAAAGTTAAAAAAAAAAAATGTTTTTTGACTCGCTCTCAATTACTCCCGTCAATCCTGCTCCATGTGCTTTACTCTATTTTAATCATGCTGTCTGCTGAAGTGTTATTGAAAACCATTTGGCATTAAGGAAAACTCCAAAGTAAGATTGGAGGGCGTTTATTTGAAAGAATATGTACTTATATATGTACTGATATGTACTTTATGTATCTTATATTCTAATAACGAAATTCATATTCTAATAACAAAAAGTCAATCATAAAATATGCTAATAAAATAAGCTATGGATGACAAAACCGGCAAACTAACAGTACAGATTAGGTTTTTAAGAATAACATAATGTAAATAACTACATTATTGCAAGACAAACATTCACAATTGTACACTTTTCTCTTTATGAGCCTCATATGTTGGCTAAAGTCTCCTATAATTTACAAAGCTGTCACATTAGGCTGTTCCATATTCTCCTCAGACCAAATAGCACTGCCAGAAAATGTCTTCAGGTCTACAAGTAAGCCAACTCTTTCTTCATTCTTCACATCTTCCTCTTGTTTACTGTCCTTCACTTCATCATTTGCAACCTCTTCCTTCTCTTGTTCTTCTTTCTTTACCTCTTCCTTGCTGTTATTCTGCTTTACTCTCTGGCTTAGGTCAGTGCTGGAACAGTCCTCTGAGGAATCGTCGTGCTGTTCCTCTTCCTTCTCTTCAGTCTTCTCATTTTCACTGTGGCTTTGCCCTAAATCTTCTTCACCTACTCCTTCTTTTTCTTCTTCATCTTCTTTGCCACTATTCCCATCTTCATTACTGCTTAAAGCTTGCTCTTCATCATGGGTTTGAGATCTTTCATGGTCACCTAACCTGGCCTCCACCACTGCAATGCCTTGCATCACGCGATCACGGAGGCCTCCCTCTCCGAGGACAAGCTGCCGGATGGTGTATTTATCCTCTGTTTCATGATTCAGTCGCTTGTAGAGGTAGAAGAGGAGAAGAACAAGGATGACCAGGATGAAGAAGAGAATCAAGACTACTGCAGTGCTGTTTCCCTTAGTATCTGACATCATCGCTGAGGAAACGAGGGAAAGGAAGCAGAGTGTAAGCATGCAAACTAAGACTACTACACTACTGAACTGGTACTGTTTGAACTCTTCTGAGTACTTAGTGTATGGCATGATGAAATCAACTTAAGCATGAATTTTAATATATCTTCAATGACAAATGAACCCATGAAATAACTGTGCAGTCTGGTATACCTTTTAATAAATGTGAATTATTTCATCTGAGAAAATCCCACCACATCAGTGTTACAGAGTCTGTGAGGGGAAAAAAACATAAGTGTAAATAGTCTAGCCAAATGCTGAGTGCTATAGAGCAGAAACGTGTCTTCTGCAAAGCTCTCACACAGGAAGCATCTGTGGTCTTTTTTTAACTAGCTGTTTACCATCATCGTCTTCTAGCACATCATTCACATTCACAATAAGCGAGGAGTAAATGAATATAAAATCATATGAATCATGATTATTTAAAAGGAGGAGCACATTATCAGTTTACATTATTGTTAAACGTTGGAAATGTTCCATCTATTTCAGTCTGCAAATTTGACCGTAAATCTACATTTTTGTTTACATTCGTAATTAAATCAATGCAATTGAAACACAATTATCAAATCCTGTTTGCGAATATGTATGTGTTACTAAATACTAAATACTAAATATGGATATGTAAAACACTGACAGAGATAAATTAGGAAATGAATATTAGAACATCAGATATCCGCTATATATGTTAATTTATTTTACATATTATAGGCCATATTAATATTAAAACTAAAATCTGGCATCTGTAACTTACCGTAACTTGTTTGTTCTTTAGCCTATATGAACTGGCGAAAGAAAATGTAGGCGTGCTGTGCTGAAAGAAAAAGATGAAAAAGAGGGAGGGGATACAGGCATTGCTAAAATAGAGTCTAAAATAGACACACAAACACACACACACACACACACACACACATATATATATATAATAGTGCCCACAGATCAGCAGAATTTAAAACTATTAAGTCTATTTTAATAAACACATCATTATCTATAAAGCAACAAGTCATCAAGTAAATAAATAAATATATTTCAACAAGATTTTTGACATGGACATTGTAGAGCTATGAAAATGTAGAACGATAGGCCATTTTTGGATCAAGGGAATTCACAGTCTACGATTTATTTTTATTATAGCATATGCACTGTAAATGGTTTGATGTTGCTACTTTTCTTTAGAAGTGAAAACTGGTCTTGCAGTTTGTTTTTTCAAACAGGAAGGATTGCCCAGAACACTTTAGTGAGCGATAGCATGCCTGACTACTAGTTGCTCAGATACCACATCCTGTTGTGTGCATTTGAACATTCAAAATGTGATACTGAATATATAAACCAAACTCTGCATGAGCAAGCCATAAAATGCAAATTGTTTCTCAGAGAGCATGTGCGTGTTCACCTATGTACTGTCAAGCAATGCAATTCCAAGAATCAATTTTTAATCAGCTAATACAAGGGCTTTGGTTGGTTCTATTTGTTAATGTAGTTTGTAAATTGATTAAAAGGTAACAAAGAACTTGGAAACTTAAAAAATATACACTGAAGTACCAGAATAATACAGGTATACCAGAACTTGGTAGGTCCCCCACAGTCTTCATGCTGATGTTTGTTGAGGCCCCAGCATTGAACTGTGATGTTACTTGAGGCGGTGTTGCACATCTATCACGTGAAACGATTCTTGCCAGCTGACACTGGTAATGGTAAGTCATTTTATTGCCACTTTCTAAGGTTTTGCCAGAATTGTAGTCACGGTACACACTTGAAATGCTCATACATGAAAATCCAAACTTTTCTTGTATCTCTGAAATGCTATGATCCATCTCATGAGCTCCAACTATCCAACTATATAACCGTGTTGAAAATTGCACCTTGCCATTCTCACAGCGGAAACAGCTCTAAAAGATCTCATAGAAAACTAGCACTTTATATTCACTCTGGCATAGATGGCATTGCTATGTATTTTGCATAGGCTCCATAACCAGTTATTCTGGTGTACATCTCACAGGTCAGTGAGTTAAGCGTAGATCAATTATCACACATATACCTTATTACCAGGTGTACAACTTGAGTATAAACGTTATAAGTGATGCAACTCATCAGTCAGTCAGTCATTTTCTGTACCGCTTATTCCCAGTTATGGGGTCACGGGGGAGCTGGTGCCCAGCCGGCAACTCTGAGCGCAAGGGCAGGAACCAACCCTA
>JAOTRJ010000045.1:14077023-14087841 GCA_028564905.1 Leptodoras praelongus | reverse complement strand
TATATATACTTTTGTGTTCTTAATATTTTTCTACATCCTATTTAATTTTTTTCTATTTGCATTTTATATCTTTTTTATATTCCATATTTAGTTCTATATTTTTATTTCTTGTTGCCATTACCTCTCTTTAAATACATACAGTTTATACATATACATATATACTACTTTTTTTTTGGTGATGTTTGTACCTTTTATTTTTATATTTTATATTTTACTCTTTTATGTGGAACAGCGTCTGGTGCCTTGAATTTCCCCCGGGGGATCAATAAAGTCTATCTAAACCACTTCAAGGAAAGTGGTTTATATAGCTTTAGAAAATATATCCATAAATTAATTACTATAACTAATTCATTGATGTTGGGCTCCAAAAAAGGAATATTTTAATACTTCATGTGAAATAACTGACACATAATTGATTAACTGATTAAAACACAGCTTATAAAGAGCATTAAATAAAGTAAAATGAAATGCTGATGAACTACTTAGCATTTAACATCTTGTTATTCTACCAACTTTGCCTGAAACAATGATCCCTATTACAACAACAATACATAAAATAATTGCAAAAGGAATTTGCTCTTAACAATAAACCTGAGATATCTGGATTTGTACCAAATCATACACTGCCTTAGCATTAATATTAACAAGGCAAAATGACCTACTAAACATTCCCAGCATTAATAAACTAGGAATTTGCTACACCCACTTATCAAGCAGGCTTTGTTCAGGTGTATTTGTATGTAACACACTGATGTGTGATTTGCACACATACCATTATATGAGTCTGTTGAGTAAAAATATGCATATCTAGGGTTTTAGAAATGACTCCTTCGACTCCTTCTGTCTGTGATATATGCTTTCTTCCGTGTTGTTGAAGAACTGGGCATGGCTGGTTCTTGTGTTTTCTGTCACGCTTTTAGGGTTGTGAATTTGCATCAAGGCTCACTTGGATGTGACACAAAACAACGTTACCTTTTCGTGCTCGTTCTTATGTCTCCACTCGGCTTCGAGTTATAAAAGCAAGAAGCCTATATGCTTTACGTGAAATCGGTCTGTGTGTGTGTTTTGTTTTATGCCTTAACAGTGTTGGGCCTGAAAACAGTTCTGCACAGTGGTGCAATCGGCGCTCGTCTGCTGACCTTGCTGTTTTATTACAGTTACAGTTTCTGGAGTTGCTGAAATAACTGATGTATCAAATATAACAGTCCACTATAAGATATATATATATATATATATATATATATATATATATATATACAAACACAAAAGTAACACAAATACATTCCATTTTTGCTTTTTACCATTTGTTACCTCCTGTTTTGGTCATTTGCCAATTCCCAATGGTCATTTCCCCAACCAGGGAGCACTAATAGATACTCCCTTCAAGAATCTTTTTCGGTATCGCTTTGATACAGCTGAATACGCTCACTGGAAATTGCTAAGTGTCATCTTTCACAATTTGCTCTGATTGACAGGAGGGAAAGTAATCCCTCCCATCCAGACAGCCGTTTACTTTCTCTTGGACTCCTGACCACGGGTGGTTATTCAAATCAGCGCCGGCGTTTAAACTCATGATTCAACTCGGGAGCAGACAAAAACATGCCAACACCCATCATTTGCTTATGACACTCAAATCAAATGTTACATGTCATTTACAATGCAGTGCAGTATTCAGTAGAGTCTCATCACTATTCCTTCCAAAAGCAAGTACGGGTTGTCGTAATAAAGTGTAAAATATTCACATGAAGCCAATGAAACAACCCGCGTTCTACTGGAACTGTATTCCTGAAAGTTTAAGTGGCAGGGCAATATTTCTAATAGTGAATTCAGTTACAGAGTTAATTAAATAGGCTTGGAAAACTAGGAGTAATGAATTGGCATGTCAATAATGAATGATTTGTGCATACCACTAGCTCTGTGCTGGGTCGTGTTTTTCCATACTGTGCTGAAAGGCTTTGTGGCTGTGTTGTAATCTATGCATGAATTATTGATGAGACAGAGGTACCAGGGTGGTGAACAGTAAAAGATAAGAGGCATCAATTATATTTTAAACACTATCATAGATTTCATTTAAGCAGCAAGAGAGAGAGGCAAGGCTTGTATAGTTTTCATTATGTGGGTTATGCAGCAGCGACAAATTTAGAGTGTCCTGATTTTCTTGAGTCACTGATCCCTGGGTACCAGCAGTAGCCTGCAATACACCGCCAGTGCCCTGACCACACAAAATCTATGGTCGCCAACACACTCCAACCTCAGTCTCTCAAACACCACTCTGACCACATTTACACACCACATCAGAACTAAACACACATCACTTGACCAACCCGAGAAAACAACCTCTCGTGTGCCATCACCGAGGGTGGCTTTAATATATAATCCAGTTTACCAGAACTGCTGGTGTGAACCAGAGTCGTAAACCTTGTACAAACTAGCACACACTATTTTCAATTACATGGACGTCCACATTCAGGCTGAACACTGTTCTTTAGAGAGGAACAAGAAAGGGTTATTGCTGTTTATTAAATTTCATCAGCCCCCATCTACATACACTTCATGGTCAAAAGTTTGTAGACACCCGACAGTCACATCCATATGTGCTTTCTAAACATCCCGTTCCAGATTGATTCCTCTTTTGCTGTTATCATGGCATTCACTCTTCTGGGAAGTCTTTCCACAAGGTTTTGGAGTGTGACTTTTATGAATGATTTATGCTCATTCATCCACATGAGCTTTACTGAGGTTAAGCACTGATGTTGGGCGAGGAAGCATGGCATGTCATCTTGTAGTTCATCCCAAAAGTCTTCAGTGAGGTTAAGGTCAGGGAGCTCTCCAGGCCAAGGTTGGTGAGATCTCCAACTCAGTGAGTTCTTCCACATCAACCTTGGCAAACTGTGTCTTTATTCAGGAGCAGCATAGCATCTATCATCTTTGGGTGCCTCTGCATGAAGGTGTATTCACGAAACAAAGGGAAATTAAATTGCAAACACATTATCGAATAAGAAATTCCAGACCACAAGTAACAAGCTGGTCAGTAGCCAAGATAATTGGAGCCTTAGCATATGCATAACACATGCAAAACCACAATGGCTATGCAAAGACTGCTGCTGTGGTGATTTTCAAAAACGTACATTTTTCCTATCCACATGAAAGCTGTGAAAACGGAATGTTCTCCACTTTGAAGGTCATCTCATTTTCAGCCAACCATATATGGGCCAGAAATGCAGAGAAAACAAAAATCCATACATGTGGAGGAAGCCTAATCAACATTATGGAAATGATAGAAACATGAGTTGCCTCTTTTTTTTTTTTAATTGAGTGCCATTTTAGCAATTTTGCTCCTCTAACCAAAATCTTAACCATGTTAACAGCAGCACACTACATTTACTCAGTAGCCTGAAATGTTGACTTCATGCTACATTAAAGCCACTAATAACATGCATCAAGCTTTTTTTTAATCAAGCTGAATATCAGATTATGACCAAAACTGTTTCCCATCAGTTACACACTGATCATTACACTTCAACATGTTTTTCTTTGCATGCATTACCTTTTAATTAATGATTTGCACCAATTAATATGATGCAATCCAATCCATTTGGACAGGACATGTACATTATGCTTGGTGTTGGATTTCTTTGCTCACATTCTCCCCTCCCTGTGTCAGTTCACCTCAGGAATATGTCTGCCTAATTTAATCTAACACAGGCAGGAGAATTCGAAAAGTCCCGCATTACCATAAAGCACGTCTCACGTTCCACACAGATGATTTCTCTGAACTGTGCAGAACCTCAGACAACAGTGATGTTGGCTCTCCTTTCTCATGACTATCTATAAAATTCCAGGAGACTCAAGTTTATTACAATCATACATCAGAGTCAGTAGTAAAAGATAAATGGCAGGAGTTTATAATGGTCTAGTGGTTTCTTAAGTTCTCCAACAAAGCTACAGCATCTCTATCTGCTGTATCGGAAAATCAATCTGGGGGAAATGTTCACGTCTGGGTATCAGTAATCAGCCTCGCCACTCCTTCTCTGCTTTTATTACTCGTTATGTACATTCAGTCTGCAGCAGAACAATTCCCCCAACCTATGCTCACTGCCATAAACTGGAGTCATCAAGCATTTAACAGCGTCTAATTCTCAGGGAATCTAATCGAATTTCATGTATAATTAGTACGTCTAGTAGTACGTGGCACAGACAGCAATAGTCTCAGTATTTTCCTAGTTTAAATTTCAAAAGGATGTCAATAAATAAGATGAAGCATGCTGTAATGCTGGACACATTCACAGATTTACACATCCCAGGATTGAAAGCATTTACTGGCCAACTCTGATTATGCCTCATGAATTCTTTGAAAAAATTAAATGCTTTCTTGTTAGTTAGTGGAAATATTCTCCACAGACTCCAGCAGACTGATGTCCTGTTTTCCTTCATCTGTAGGCGCCATTTGTTTATATTCATTTCAAAGTGGTTTTACGGCTAAATTCGATTCAGCAGACGTGTAATTTGTATTATATTGTAAAACTCTCTGAAGGTAGCTTTAATCCTAATAAAATATCAGTGTAATGAAGACAGAACATGCGTACGATATTTCCTACTCCTGACTCCTTATGCACTTTGTAATTTGTGCTTTTTTTTTTTTTTTACTTTTCACTCAATAATGAACCTAGCAAAATAACACAATTTATTATTATAGTAATAATTCATTAGAATCCCACAGCGCATATTAACACATCTTTGTTTCATACCAATAAATCATTCCAAACAGCTGCAGAATTAAACTACTGTGCAATATTAAAGTCCTACAGCACTAGAGAAATTCTGTAAAACCGTGCCGCCTACAAACAGAACAAAATTGTGCTGCACACAGCAAAACATTTAATTAAAGATGAAGTTCATTCATAGTTTCTCGTAGGTACTTTGTAATAATCTCTGAGGTAACACTGTTGTGCAGTTTCCTAAAGAAACATTGGAGAGCTCCAGTAATTCTGTACCTGCAGGCAAAATCCCAGACAGCCTTGATGATGTTTTAATCAGAAAAGTGGTCGGGTCCTTGACAAAATCCAAAAAAAACTGTTGTACCGTTAAATTTACAATGCACAATTAAATTTAAAGAAAAATAATAACATTTGGATGCCGTTTCTTTTTTCTACTGACATGGTAGAAGCTTTATCTTTTTCTACTGACACATTAATATAGTAGACATCCAATAGACATGGAAAACAAAAATTAGATTACAACTGTAGTGTTATTAAAAAATATGTAAGCCTTTTTGCGCAGTACTGTATAATTCGGAATCAGATTTTTGCCTTTAATGTTCTGAAGAATGTATCTGGGTATTTGCAGTGAATCGTTTTTGCTTTTATTTGATTCAATTCTTTGTAAAAAAAAAAAGAAAATGTGCTTCAAGTCGAGTACAGTTCTTCAGACCTCTTTCCACTAACGTGCTGCTTTATGAATATGCGTCGGAATGGCACAAAGAGCAAAAGCGATGATGTCATCCAAAAATAGCCCCTACCAGGGGAGGAGATAAATTTGACTTGGAGCCGCCTATCAGAAAAGGGCACAGTTCTTTGTTTAACGTTTTTTTTTTTTTTTTTAAGAAAACTCCTTTGAGAAAATGTGATTTTATTTGGGGTAATTGTCATGCTACACTTGAAAATACACAGTTCTGGAGAAATCACTGCTTTACGTCACTGCATAAAACACGCAATCCATCTACAGGCTTAACAACAACGTGAACAGCTAATGAAAAGGAATCATTGGATAAACTGGGCACTAAAATAAATGAATGCAAATGACTGCTGCAGCCCCGTTGTTACACTAATGAAGGACTGTGCTAATTCCTCAAATGCCCTTTCTGGCCAGTGCTCAAGATTAGACAGCTGTGTGACTTACACTAGCCACTCGCAGACAACAAAGGAGGGTCTGGTCAACGAATACGTCACCTGCTCTGCTCAAGATCCTACGTGTTATGGTGAAGACAAATTCTACTACTTTATATTCATACCTAACTGCCATAGCCGGTAAATATAGTTATATTTTTTTCAAATGCTTATAGCCCATCATCCTCGGTTTGAGAGCCCCTCTTTGATACCTTATCTGTAATGACCGAACATCAATAATACTGTATAACCATTCTGATGACGCCTTCATAATTATCCCCTCTATCATCTATCGCTCTCTCTCTTGCTCTTCACCAGGCAATTGTGAGTTTTCGCACCGTTTGCAGTGTTCCGTCACCATAGCAACAGCTGACGTAGGTGAAAAAGTACCAGAAAAGTTTTTTTTGACCCTTTAGATGAGGGTGCATGTGGGGAGAAGTGTAGCACTCTCTTTTTTTGGATGCACCCCTCTTCAAGAAAAAAAAATCATACTGATTTGTCTCTCTCAAATCTACACCTTTACTCATTAGCACCTTTTTCCTTTTGCAGCTCTGCATTTCTAGTAGGCTGACATCATAGGTCAGCTCTCTCCGCTGTGCAGCCTTTGGTGGGATTATAATCTTGGACTAAGAGAAAGGGACACTAAACTAAAGCTCACCACACTGACCGGATGCAAGAAAGAAACGCATACATACATATTATATATATATATATATATATAATTTCTATATTTCTTCTTACTCTCTCTGCAACAATTTCCCTCCAGTCATCTCCTTTTGTCTGCAGCTTTGGCCATTGCTTTCCTTTATGACTTTCTCCCTCACTCTTTCCATCCCTCTATACACCCTCCCATCCCAGAGAAAAAGAAAAAAAAGGGAAAAACAGACCCCAGTTCCTATGTCCTTTCACCATTTCATCTCTGCCTCACTTTCTCATTCCTTCTTTCCTCCCTGTATCACCATCCCTTACACACACTCTCTTCTCTGTCCCCGTTTTCTCTCGATCCTTCCATCTCTTCATCCCTTGCTTCTCTTTCTTTGTCTTTCTCTCCATGCAGCCTAGCCGTTGCTATAGAAACATATCTATTTGAAACGAGAGGCAATGAAAATTATTTCTCGGCAATTTCCCCCATTGCCGATTTTTTGGTCTCCGCCGTTATCATGTTCCTCTCTTCTTCGCTTTCTCTCTCTCTCTTCCTCTCTCTCCCTCCTCGTCGATTCTGATGTCGCTTATTCACGTGAACCACTGCAGAGGCTGTTGTTGCCATGGCCACAGCAGAAACCTTGACACAGTAAACACACAAGCGTGGTCATGGCAACTTCAAGGGTCAGCACGGGAAAACTAAACGTCCGACGCCAAATGGACCGAGACATAAATGATCAGATAATAACTTACAGACATCCGCTCAGAGTGCTGAACAGCACATGCTCCAAGTAAATATCGAGGAGCCAAGATGCGTATGTGTATACATTTATGTACATGTATATATTTATGCTGCAATTTATCCCTTATGCCAATTGAACTAAAGACCCCAAACTGTTGAATTTGTACTAAAGAGAAACCAACAATCTTTTTCAAGAAAGAAATCCCCTGAGGAATTCACCTCGACATGAATATGTGAGTAACGGTGGTGACTAAGTTGCTTGACCATGAGTAACAAGCTGAAAGTCATTAATGTCTCATTGAGCCAGACAACTTAGTGTCTCCAGGCATCTCTACAGTTGCCTGGATTGAGATCTTAAAGTCAATACAAGCTGCAAAAATGTGCAGTGTTCCATTTGTGGTTGATTGGTCAGCCATCTAACTGCGTGATATTTTGGCTCGCGGCAACCTCATTGGACGTGCAGTTACAATGCCTTTATTGTTGGCTGGCTAGTCGGCTCCGGGACTGCGCAACTTTTTCTGTCCCTGCAGGCTTGCTGATTGGACAGTTCGGTCTAGCAGCCCTCCCCGACTTGAAAAGTTCAGAGAATGAGAAATGACATCACCATCATCAGCCACATTCCATTGCGCAGGGGGGCAGGGGGCTACCAGTGGGAGAGAACTCCAAAAACGAAAAAAAACCCACAATCTAACATAGACATACATGCTCACACAGATATGCATATGCACAAACATGAAGGGAGGACTCTTGGCAAAGTGTCAGCAGAACAGCGTATCTTCATTAAGTGCTGCTCTCTTTTAATGCATCTCCCTCCGGCACGCTCTTACCCCTCGCCCTCCATGCTTCTCTCCTCTCCGTCTCCTCTTCAGTGACCCCTCCCCCTCAGCTCTGACTAAAGGAATGCAAGAAACACATCTGGAACTTATTAGAGACATGGAAGGGGGAAAAACGAACTGGGGGATGGAAAGAGGGAGAAGGGAAAAATGAGTGGCCTGAGCAAGTGAGGAAGAGAGCAAGAATGAAAAGCAGACAGGGCGCCAGAACAAGACTTCTCTTTCCCAACTCTTTCTGGGAAGAAAAGCGAAGGAGTAGAAGAGGCAACAGAAACAGAGATCATCGAAGAGAAAGTAAAAAAAGACAGACAAAGGTTGATGGCAGCCTGAATGAAAGGACGGTGGTTTGTATGAAGTGGGCTTGGCATGTCCAAAAAGTTGAAACCGATTTCCACAGCCAAAAAAAGAACACGTCTGAAAAAGGGGGAAGGGGTTCAAAGATTCCCACTCAAACCTAGCCTTTGAACTTTACTCCCTGTGACATTCATTGCAAAAGAGAGACAGAGTGACACAGAAAAAAAGGGGGCAAAACCATCCCCCATGTGAGAGCAGTCAGGCATGAGTAATAATGCCTTTCTCCTCCTATGGTCTAAACCACTCCCCTTCTCTGCCTCACATGCTCCCACATTCTCTCTTTTCATTCCCATCCCCCGCTACACCCGGAAAAAAAACCTCATCTTTGTCAAATCAACCCCTCGACTTCACCCACCTGTCCCCAGGGCCCCCTTTTCTTAGAGCTCTACCTTTATATGCAGACAAACACGCATGCCTGGACACACCCACTCACTGCTAGTGCCAGAGCATCAATGAGAATTTATTGCAAATCACTAAACTACAAACTTTAGAGTGAGATCTGAAACACCATTACGGTGCTGGTATTAGAGATGACAAAACACCACTGTGCCACATTCCACCATAATCACAGAATCGCAGCTGCAACTGATATATTGGGAAATCTTTGGAAATGTTTGGCCGAAAAGAGGAAGGACGAACTAAGACGAGTTAGTCATTCAATACTTCCATATTTATCACCAGAATCAGACAGACAAGTTTAGAATTGATCTGACGGTCATGAAGGGCAAGCACTTGGCCAAGGTTTAAACTCGGGAAAGGTGGGATGGACTCAATAAATAGTTTCAGAAGACTGCAAGGACTTCTTTTCTTGAACAGATGTGTATGATTACGCCGCTTGAAATAAAACTAGGAAATAAAACAAATCTTACAAACAAATACAATTCCCTTTTTAAAATTCTCTGTAGCATACAGTTATACAAATTCGTAGTGCCCACAGAGTGAACAGAAATTAAAATGATCACACGATTACATTGAGACAAACATAAAATGACAATTTGTAACAGCTTGTTAGTGCCAGTTTATTTTTGGCACTGTGGGAACTGATTTTGCATCGTTCCAAGTATGGACCAGCATTACTCATATCTGTCAAGTGTAATTATGAATAATTATAGTAATAACACCGGATCCAGGATTCCGAGGAAAGTTTCCATGTTACTATAATGGCTACAGGTTTGAGATATTCCTGTTTCATAATGTTCAAATGTTTGCATGGAGGATGTGAAGAACGATAAAAAAATATAAAAAATATAATGGAGATACATTTTTTTAACCATCTCGTAAGGATTTTAATGTGGATGTTACATATTGTCATTCAGTCTTGAGTTACTATCTGTATGCAGTTTCCCACTTGTATCTCCTCGTGTGGGTTTCCTCCCAGTTCACTGGTTTCCTCCTGTCTCATAAAAACATGCCAGAAGGTCAACTGTGCTACACTGCCCCTGGTTATAATCATGAATAAGTGTCTAAAAGTACATTGAAGTACCAGAAAAACTGGTACTGGAGCCTATGCAAAATATATATCAAAGCCACCTGGGCACATCATTGGTTGCATCCATCCAGTGTGTATATATGAAGCGATAGACATCTATGGAAGCTTCTAGAGTCGTTTCTGCCATGAGAATGGCAAGGTAACACATTTTTTGCTATTTTCAATTTGGTTTAGTGATTGTGGGTTGTAACATTTTTCATTTGCATTTTTCATGGATGAGCATTTTAAGGGTGTACAGTAACTACAAGAATTCCGGCAAAACCTCGAAGTTATGACAGTGTGGTCGGAAAAAGACTCGGGTGAACGTGACCAACGTCGACTGGCAAGAAGTCTCATGTGATAGACGTGCAACAACGTTGGGCCCTAAACTAATATCAGCATGATATGTGCAACGTTCCCTTCAAGATCCTGTGGGGGACCTGTGGGGAAAGTATGTACCAGTTTTTCTTCAGTGCATTCCTGTCTCGTGCCCCATGCTCCTGGGATGAGCCCTGGATTCACCACAACACTATATAGGATAAAGCTCTTACTACAGATGAGTATCATCTTTCAAGATGTGTATCATCACAAAATAGAATATTACACCCAAATGAAGAAAGTAAAGAAAAAAAAAAGGTAATGAAATCTTACCGTATTGTCATTTTGCTTTTTGGCTGTGGAATTGTTAAATAATAACCTCAACCTCCTTTACCATATATATTTCTGTTGTTCTGAAGTGCAAATAAAAACAGAGAGCAGGTAAGTCGTGAGCACCTCTTTTAGTGGAAGTAATATAGAGGGAATTGTTTCTGAATGAAGGGCGGCACGGTGGCGCAGTGGATAGCGCTGTCGCCTCACAGCAAGAAGGACCTGGGTTCGATCCCCGGGTGGGGC
>JAOTRJ010000045.1:13988662-13999682 GCA_028564905.1 Leptodoras praelongus | reverse complement strand
TAGAAAAATTATAAAAAAAATACAGATTCAGATTCAACATGAAAAAGTGTTATAAGGTCCACTTATTTTAGTTTGTGAGACAAGAAAAAAACAATTACTATTGAAAAAGGATTAGACAAATGCTGAGCAAAAAAATTATTCATATTCTCAGACTGTGTACATAATTCAATAGGCTATCAAAGTGATTTGCCTGTAACTCTGATATATTAAATTGTTCTTCTGTCAGTCATGATCATTATTTGCAAATTAATGGTAGGATTACCCCAGATTCTGAACAAAGTTGGGCACATAACCATCAGAGGATATTGAATTCAATCATATTGTATTGTTATGTAACACTTTGAGTGATATGAAAATCATTAAATTTAGAAAGGAATCTAAATTGTATTAAATAGTTTGGTTTAAACCCCTACTGGAAAATTGATCAGACTGCAGCTTAAAGGTTATACCATGTATTTGTTACTTATTAGTCTGAGGAACTAAGAAAGAGAAAGATAACACTCAAATTTTATCCAGTGCTGGGAAATCTACCTTCCAGCTGTCTGAAATTTCGAAAAAATGTACATTTGAAATAAGATTAAAGAGTAACTGTAGTTGGGTTTGAATATTCATAGTTAGTGATAAGTGGAATGTCAAAAACTTTAATCTCAAGCACCTCTTGCACAGAGAGAACCTTGTAATGTTAAGTTCACCATTATATGTTTTTAAGAAGTGCCCAAGGGCTTTTAATAATGTATATGCATGCGTCTAGCTCAAGACACATACCCCATACTGAGCTGCAAGAGGAATGCCCTACAGTCTTTTCTGCATCTTTATTAATTAGGTTCAAGTGCTTTTGATTCTTTTTTTTTAACATGAGTGTGGTTTATCTGCAAGCTATCGCTAACACTCTCGCTGCCTGGCTGTGTGTGCATGTGGGGTGCATGCCTGAGTAAGTAGACGCATATACCTTGATGAAGTTGGCCAGGCTGATGTTGACACAGCGAGCCTCTTCGGGGATCTCTACATAGCGTATGGTGATGTGAGGCATGATAGAGAGCAGCAGAGACTGCAGCGCTTGCTGAAACGAATCGGGGAACCTCTGGGCTCTAGGCATCTATGAGAAAGATGTCAGATGTTCTGAGTGGCTTTTTGTGCATTTGTTCATCACTCTATTTTGTGTGTCAGTTCATTCCTAAACTCTTTAATCCCAAGCTGTAATGGAAGATCATGATATGATATATCATGAGCAAAATGTTCTAATTAAGTTTAAAGAAAGTAATATGCTAACTTTTATAAATACAATAAAAGCAGTGTACATTGCTCCAAAAAGCTCATACGTTTGTATAATGATAATCAGATCCAAACCTTAATGATTATGATCTAAAGAAAAGTGCACAAATGGTATCAGAAGCTTTGGCGTTCGAGGCTGAGATGAATATTTGTATCCTTCTTCTTGCAGTGCAAATTCTATAATATGTTTATAAGAGAGTGTAAAGTGTAAATGATGTGAAAAGCACCAACCTTCATTCTGCTGCCTTCTAAGAGGTAATGTGCCATTGATTTGGCCATCGCTTCAAAGAAGAACCATGAGTACTGAAACATAAGAAAAACAAGCACATGTTCACATTAGTCTCGGGGTACAATCGGTTTGGTAAATGAGCATAACTCTTTGCAAGACGTGGTGGCTGATGCTATCTCTGCTTGTCTGGTGCTAGAGCTAAATCAAACATTGCACAAAATTCAGGCTGAGGCTGGCTGGCTGATTTAGGAAGAACACTGATATGCTGGGGAATGGGCTGCCCACAGGAGTCCCCGGTGTTCAGAAAAAGTATTGCATGTTTCACATGAATGATATGCCTTGAATGGCACATCAGTCCTTTGAGGCCTCAATGCACAGACATTCATACACTCATTCATACCTGAGGCTATTTATGGGCAATTCAGTCATTTGTGGCAATTCTTTTGTGTTGTGCTCCATGTATCGCCATACTGACACCAAGATCGAACTGCAGCTATAGGCAAGTATGACCTTCTGACTCACAATACCTCCATCTTCACCCTTAGCCCTAACCCGTGCCAATTTTCTGAACATGCTTAAGTCATGGCTGGCAACTTTAAAAAATAATTCAATTTAAATTTTAATTAAAAGTAAGAAAAGCAGAATGACATCAAGTTAAAAGTAAATTTGACTACAAATTAAAAACTGCTGATTTATTATATAGTAAAGGATATTATATAGAAAATAATATTATATAGTATATTATATAGTAAAGTCCTTTTTTCTTTCTTTTTTAATACAATTTAATATTATGATATTATAACACCTCAGGTTTTTGGTAGTGTTACATCCCTAATAATAATAATAATAATAATAATAATACCTTCAGCAGCTTGTTGCAGGTGTTGAAGTCTGCAGTCTGCTTGAGAATTGCAGTCACAGTTGTGGCTAAAACCTCATGCGTGGTCACTGAGTTTCCCAATGCTGCATTGTTTGAGAGAAATACATACTATGGACAGAAGAGACATTTTAGTCATAGTCTATTCATATGAAGCTACAGAGTGTTACAAAAAGTGGACCCAATTTCAAAGCAGTATATTTCATGATAACAACACTATAAATTAAACAAAACATTTATATTTGTTTAATGAGTTATCAAGTTTTAGTAACCAATGCTCTACACCTGCTGTACAGACAACAGTTGAATTTGTCCCAAACGCCTCTCAAAGTGTCATTGCTGCAGTGATTCTGTTCATGAGAACATGAAGATTAGTCACTAATGGTGGCACAAAATCACAGTCTGGGGATCTTGGGGGCCAATAGTGTAGAGCCAAGTCATGGGGTCACATGCAACATATCCAACGTTGACACTAGGGGCTGTTTGTGCACTGGGAGAGGCATCTATGAATCTCTAAGCCCCGCCCTTTCAAGTAGTAAGAAATTTATTCATGGGCAGTTCGTGGACGTACTGATTTCAATTTGGGTCCAGCTTTTTTCAAAAGACTCTGTATTTCGATTAAAAAGTTCTAAAACCAAATATATGAAACCTTTAATGTTACAAAATATCAATAATGAATAAAAAGTGGAACAAGGTGAGACGTAGGACAAAGGAATTACAGACAATAAAAAATAGATCTACCTTAAGAAAAGCACGAAGGTAGTGCTCCAGGCCTTCTTCATGACACTGGGACACAATGTGAATGATCACACTGTGGGGAACATTACTATCTGTTAGTACTATTCTCCTCAGACTATACATCATGTACAAACTAAACAGCTGCAAAAGCATCTTTAATGCATATGAAATATCTGCTGCAGCCCAACCCAATTTACCGTGTGGCATTGATGGCAATCTCTTGAGGCTCTTTGGTTGTCGTAATGAGGACCTGGAAGAGCTGCACAAGCACGGTGGGCAAGAATTTAATGATGACCTGAGTCTCCACAGCGTGCAGGCACTGCCACAGGGCAAGAAGAAGAAGAAGAAGAAGTTTTTTGGTCACATTGGTCACACCCTCATGGATATAACACTTGCTTCATTTTTGCTAATGTACAATTGAGTCAAAAGTTTAGCCTTGGTCCAGTGAATGCTCTTACCTTTAAGTATTTGATAAGCTCTGTCAGGTTCCCCTCTGACGTAGACCTTTTCAGCTGACAGTATTGGAAGAAATTGTGGAGGTGCAAATCCTAGATGGGGCCAAACATAAATATGTGTTCAGTACCACTGCATGTTTTAGCATTCAGTATTTATACCATTTTTACAGGTGGAATTGTAACAGGTTTTTCACTCACTACAGTGCATAAAGCTCACCTGAGTGTAAATCGTTGATGCTGCATAGGTCTTCACTTTAAACAGGGGCTTCGCATTCTCCACCCATTTGATGTCTGGTGACTTGTGGCACAAATGAAAAGAATGGATTACTAAATGAGCAAATTCAAGCTCATTAGCACTTGAATTAAGGAGACTCAAGGTCATTTTAAATTCAATTTGATAATTTATTATGAAATAAAAGCCCTACACACAGGGATGAAGGAAGGAGTCACATATTGGGGGTGCTGGAATTTTAATTAAAGAGTGATTTTAATTATTTTTAAATAGTTTTTCTGGTAACAGGATATGTGTAATAATTATAGTACACGTGATTAAATAATTGAATCAGAAGAACTGATACAATTGTTGTTATAAATTCAATCTCCTGTGATCATTCTGTTCAGGAAACTGGGCTCTCTTGTTAAACGATCCAACATTTGCTCCAAACATGCTTGTATTGATCTAGTGATGAGGCATTTCAAAAAGGTTTCACAAAAACAAACATCTGGTCACTATGAAGGCTAAAATGCTACTGAAACGGGTCTAACTGACCTTCCACCACCACCCCCATGCATAAGCCCTAGGGAGTGCAGGAGTTTCATTTTCATTACCTTCTGGACAGACCTCATGAGTTTAAGACATTGGCCTACTGATCAAATCCCAGCACAACCAAGCTGCCACTCCTGGGCCCCTGAAGAATGCCCCTAATGCCAAGTTCACACTACGAGATTTTAGGCCTGATTTTCCACTCACTGACAGGTTTTGAGTGTCGCTTAAGCTCAGGAGCAAATTGGCATTCGCTCAGGGCTCGTAAATCGTCTCTCGACAGCTATGTGTGCAATGTTCAAAGACGTGACCCGAGAGGCTCGCCAATCGCTCACAGACTCCCAAAAATATCTATCATGTTAAATATCTGGGCCGACAGGTCATCTGAACCATTTCTATCAAAACACAGAGGAGTTCTTTATTTCACACAGTACAGTAAAGTCCTAATTAGAAAAAGGAAGCCAATAAACAGAGTTAAAAGACAATTTGTCATTTTTATTCTGGAAGCACAGGATCACTAATAAACCCTAGAGAAGATGAACCTACCTTCTTGGAGTCTTGGTTCTTATCACAAAGATAACCAGCAGGTAAATTAGCAGAAACAGGAAGCTGTAAATCTGAGGACTGTATCCTCCCATCCTTTAGCAGCGGTGCCCAGGCATATCCCACTACAATGCAACATTAGAAGTTTCATGGACTACTTTAATAAAGAAGGCTGATACGTGCACACACACACACACACACACACACACACACACACACACACACACACACACAATCATGTGCATTCACTCCCACTCTTACCCAGTGTCTCTACTCCCTCTCTCTTCTTGGAGCTGGCTTTATTACTGAGCTCACAGCTGATGTGGTAGAAGGTGAAGAGAATGTGATGCTTCTCATGAACATGGACTGGCAGCTCGATTTTTATCTACACAAAAGAGAAGTTCATGTCAATTAAGATTTACTTGCACTGTAACCATTCATTTATTTTCTTAATGCCTTATTCCTTTTCAGGGTCATAGGAGAGCCAGTGCATAGCCGGCAGCTTAGGGTGCAGGCAGGAACAACCCTAGACAGGGTGCCAATCCATCATAGGGCACACACACTCGGGCCACTTTAGAGACACCAATCAATCTAACGTGCATGTCTTTGGACTGTGGGAGGAAACCGGAGTACCCGGAGTAAACCCACGCGGACACAGGGAGGACACCCACCCCACCCGGGGATCGAACCCAGGGCCTTCTTGCTGTGAGGCAACAGTGCTACCCACTGAGCTACCGTGTCGCCCATACACTATAACCAGAAAAAGAATAAATATTTCAATAACCCATTCTCATTTTCATTTCTTACGTAAATTATACTATAGTGCTAATTATCTCAAGCTTTGTCCTTAAACACCAAAAATCCTATTCAGTACCTTCAAAGACAAGAACACAGGGGAGGAACATCACCGACTTGCCACAAGGTGGCAGCCACAGAACACACTTTCTTTAAATACAAGCGCACGTGAATGCTGTGTGATGCGGGAGTTTCACTTCCTGGTGTCTTCAGTAGTTCTGTATCTAAAACTTGTGGCTTTTTTGAGAAAGGGTGTCTTGTGACTTGCAACCAGGATAAATTAACTTTGTATTTGTTTTTGTTCATGAAATTTGAAGACATGTGACTTTACACACTGAAACTACCTCAGTGCTTCTCTATTTCCTGTAGATGAGTTTGTGTTAAGCGCACAAACCAGCCGTGTTTTGTAACGCTAAGAGGAACTTGTTTTAATAAAAAAGGAAGAACAGAAGTAAAAGCTGAAATCATTTCACTATTGCACAAGCAATCGAACTACACAGACACAGGCTTATGGTTCTTCAAGCTTCAATGCCGTTCTCATGGTTAAGCTCTAACTGGATGACAATATTGATAAAATAATAAAAGGATTACCTCATTGTAAAATTCTGGGCTTTGATTGTGATGCAGCACAGCAGCAAAAGCACTAGTGGTGAACAAGGGCTCCCCTGGTTTGGCGTAGATACACTGGAATGGATAATGGATAACAGTGAACATTAAACAACTTAGTTCAACATGAACTCTTTCCATTATTCTTTCCAGCCAAAGAGAATTTTCCAAACAGGATTTTATATATTAATTATTTCTCCACCTTGTTCTTAGTCAAGAAAGCACAAATCATCCGGAAAGAATCCGGAAAATCATTTTTAGAACAGAAGAGTCATTGAGCTTCAGGAATGTAGATTTCTGTTATGCAAGAATGCTTTATATTTAATATTTCACTGAGATTTGAAATGATTCTTCTCTCTGTACAAGATTATCAATATCAATTGGCAATGTAACTGGTTTCATTACACTTATAATACACACCAGGAGTTTTGCATTAGGACGTAGGCATATTCAGGAGTCGATATTAAGTAGCTGGTTTACAGAATGTCTCAGAATAGTCCTCAGAAGGATCGATATCTCCTCTATTACTGAGTATCATTCACTGATTAAGAAATGTGCTTTTCAGTCATTACCATTATAGCCTGAGCATTATAATGCAACCTTTTACACTGACCAGCTCACATATCCCAAATGTACAAATACTCCTTAAATCCATACTTAAAAAGAATAATATTTATGGTAATTAATAATAATTTGAAGTGTGTGTTCATTATTACAATTCAAGCAATGTATTAATAGTATATCCAGGGTTTGTACAGTCATGGGAATCCTGGAAAAGTCATGAAATTTTCTTCATTTATCCAAGAGCAAAACTGTATGAACATGATGACTTTATGCATCACAAAACTTCGATGTGGACATTACCTTAAGTGGGTCTGCCCCCTCTTCATCTGAATCTTTGAACTGAATGGATACTGCAATGTTCCTTGCCTAAAGGACAGGCATATTAACAAGTCACAAATAACATCTGCAACAACAATTTCCAGTTTCATTTTTTTTTTCATTTTTATTAACTTAGTTTTAATACAATCACTACATGGGAAACTGTGGGTTTAGGAGAACTTGTAATGACTAGTACTTAAAAGCCACAAGTTTTTTACCTTCGCAAAGGTCTTTTGGCTTTCGTATTTGAGCTGCTGGGGATAGATAAAGAGGTGATTCTTGTAGATGGTGAAAGGGTGATTGTATTTTGCTTCTTCTGAGACAAACTCTTCCAGCTCCACACAGACTTTCTCACACTGCTCATCGAATGGCTTCACCGGAATGTAGGAGGAGGTCACTGAATCTAAGACAGGGGGAAAAAAAGAATCACAATATTTATTCATTATGCTGGCATCCATTCCTATTATTTAGCTTCATCTTTACACTCCTTATAAGATGCAGACAATCGGTTCTTTAATTGTTTCTCCACCCTGCAGAGGGCACTATACTGCAAGCCATCTGGGATTCGTAACTTCCAGGAAGTCTTGAAAATATTTTTCATGCCAAGTTAAATGTGTTATTGCTAAGCCATTGACAGACACCACGGAAAACACAAAGGTATCATTTTGAACTGAATTCGGATGAACAGTTAACCTTTTTAACCTTTAATGTATGTTTTAATTTTTACCTTAATCTAATTCTGCCAGTGATGCAAAGCTAATAAAAAGATACAACATTTTAAAAATTATTATTATTATGTTACCTATGGCTTTTATGTTGTAATACTGAACACAGTATCTTGGGTTATTCATTTAGAATCTTGTTAGTGACAGCTGATTTCCATTCGTTTGCACTATCGGCGCTGTATATCCAGGGTTCCCACCCATTTCCACTGAACGTTTCAAAAAATCTTTCCATGACTGTTCAAGGACCCTTAATGAAGTTTCCAGGATCTTTCACAACCTCCAAATACACAACACTGCACAAGTTACTCCACAGGTTCAGCCTAATTATTGGAAAAAATTTAAATGTCTTCCAATCCTTCTCTAATGGTGTAGACAGACTGTCAGTTCAAGTAGAAACTGTAGCCCACTGCAGGAATTCACACAAGGAAACATTATTCATGGATGAGCACTATAACATAATTCATTTCAGTAGCTTACGTACAACAAAATTAAATTTCATGACTTTTCCAAAACTTTCAATTAATTTTCAATGAAATTTCATGCCTGGAAAAATGGTGTTTTAAAATTTCATGACCTTTCCAGGATTCCCATGACTGTACAAACCCTGGATATACTATTAATACATTGCTTGAATTGTAATAATGAACACACACTTCAAATTATTATTAATTACCATAAATATTATTCTTTTTAAGTATGGATTTAAGGATTACGGCATAAACCATAAAAACGCTTTTCAGGACTGCCCTAGAACTGTCAAATTGGGAAGACATTATATTTCCCCAATAAAATAAAATGCTCAGAAAGGAAGTCACACGTCTTTTAAATGACTTTTTGATGTTTTGTGCGCATACAGTAGGGTCTCTGGAGCGCCTACCTACCTACACACTGTGAAACATGAAAACCCATTCAGTTCTTTATACACTGCCGATTTAAGAAACTGGTTTAAACACACAAGTCAGAATCTGTATAGTGTGTTACATCACATGCGGAATCATTGGAATTATATTTTTGTTTTGTTCACTTGCAGTGAGTGGCAGATGCTCCAGCATTAAGTTAAGGAAGACATGGGAAATGCCTATAGAACTTTTGAAGGTGTGATCTAGAGACTTACTCGGCAAATCCGGGGATACACATTCGATGGTGACATTCATTTGACCTGGGATGATTTGCAGCTTACTTTTTTCTGGTCTACAAGGGAAAAAAAAGTTCAAAACATTCAAAACAACACAGGAGTGACATACCTAGTAAAAAAAAAACTCCCCCATGTGCTGCATATACACACTCACTTCCTGATGTCGATCAGTAGTTTGATAAGGTCTTCTGTAGAGATCTTACTGCTGTCCTGACGATAGAGAGGTGAGAACTTTCCTTCTGTGTCCAAACCTCCCTGGGCATCTTTAAATACCTGCCTGGAACACCATCACATTATTGTGAAGTTTGTTGGAATTGCAGAGGGTTTAAAGACAAAAAAACAATAAAGAATGAAGATAATGGCCAGGTAATCAAATATAACGCTATATAACACACATAACTCAAGAATCTGTGGAACAACAACTGTTCAAGAGTCATGACATCTAACCATTTTTGATTAGAGCCTTAATTGAAACTCATGAGGGAACCATTTACAGAGAATGGTCCACAACAGAGAAAATATCCAGTGAGCGGCAGTTCTCTGGGCGAAAATGCCTTGTTGATGCTGGAGGTCAGAGGAGACTGGTTTGAGCTGATAGAAGGGCAACAGTAACTCAAATAACCACTTGTTACAACTGAGCTATGCAGAAGAGCATATCTGAATGTGTCGAACCTTGAAGCAGATGAGCAACAGTAGCAGAAGACCACTCCAGGTGCCATTCCAATTAGTTAAAAACAGGCAAATGAGGTTACAATTTGCACAGGCTCACCAAAATTGGACAACAAAAGACCAGAAAATGTTGCCTGGTCTGAGCAGCCTCGATTTATGCTGAGCACAGCTGACCTGAGAATTGTTACTGACCATGTCCATCCCTTTATGACTACAGTGTACCCATCTTCTGATTATATAACATACCATGTTACAAAGCTCAAATCATCTCGCACTGCTTTCTTGAATATGACAATGAGTTTACTTTACTCAAATGGCCTCCAAAGTCATCAGATCTCAATCCAAAAAAGCACCTTTGAGATGTGGTGGAAATGGGACATTTGCATCATGGATGTGCAGGAGACAAATCTGCAGCATACTATCCTATCAATATGGAACAAAATCTCTGAGTTTCCAGAACCTTGTTGAATCCATTCCATTAAGAATTAAGGCAGTTTTGAAGGCAAAAGGGGTCCAACCCAGTTCTAGCAAGGTGTACCTAATGAAGTGCCCGGTGAGTGTATATGATGCGAACACTGAACTGTATTTAATAAATGTCAGAATAGGTCTGTCCAGAAAGTAATGAGAATGAAATGGTCAAGGTCAGTTAGAGTGGGATCTCAGATAAACAGTAGGACCCATTGCAGATGCATTCCAGCCGTTAGTGTGCCCAGGCATTTGTTTTTGTGAAACCCTGCTGACGTGCCTCGTCATTAGGACAGTGCCCAATTCCAACTCCTGAACAGAGTGATGACAGGAGATGAATCATAACTGTTCAAGTATGATCCTGAGACAAAAAACTGCTGAATTGCACTGGACAAAAAAAACAAAACAAAAAAAACCTTATTGTAATCTTAATAGACATCTGAGCTAGTATCAGAATATATTTGTTGATGGTGACCTTGAAGCACTTTTTGTGCTTCAAGTCGCTCTGGATAAGGGTGTCTGCTAAATGCCTAAATGTAAATGTAAACATCACTGTTCATGACTTTGACTTTGATTCTCATCATGGATCATCCATAAAGAATTCATAACAGAGGGCCAAAATTAAACAGGTTTCGAAAGACCACCACTTCAGCACTGTAAAGAACATCCACAGAGCCACGAGCAAGACTCTGAACACTCTCATATTTGATGATTTAAAGAACTGCTAAATATTGTGTGTGTTCACAAGGATCATATTTTGAAGGTGATAATAGTGAACTGGGGCGGCATGGTGGCGCAGTGGATAGCGCTGTCGCCTCACAGCAAGAAGGACCCGGGTTCGATCCCCAGGTGGGGCGACCTGGGAA
>JAOTRJ010000045.1:13975600-13988562 GCA_028564905.1 Leptodoras praelongus | reverse complement strand
TGTGTGTGTGTATGAGCCCTACAATGGATTAGTGCCCTGTCTAGGGTTGGTTCCTGCCCTTGCGCTCAGAGTTGCCGCTGGGCACCGGCTCCCCTGTGACCCCGTAACTGGGAATAAGCGGTCAGGGAATAATACTGACTACCTGTAAATTTTATCCAAAAAAAAAATTCAAATAAACATTTACAGCATTTGGCAGACACCCTTATCCAGAGCAACTTACATTTTTATCTTATTTACACAACTGAGGGTTAAGGGCCTAACTCAGGGGCCAAGCAGTGACAGCTTGACTGTGGTGGGATTCAAACTCACTACCTTTGGGTTAGTAGTCCAACTTCTTATCCACTGAGCTACGCTGCCCCACAAATAAACCTTACAACTAGTTGACTAATTGGAAGAAATCAAATGATTTCTCCTTATATTCTTTTCAATTGTTGTTTACTGCCTCAATTTATTATTTTCTGCAACATTTAATAGATGACTTACTTGGCAGCCCAGGCAAAAGGCATCCTGTATTGGCCAAGCCTCTGGCACGTCTGTTTGGCTGTCTTAAGCACTTTCTGAACCGTCTGAGGAACACACACACAAAAAAACAGAAAAGCAAGATAATGATAAAACTAGATCTATATATATCAAAGTAAAGCCTTAAAATATGCATTATTTTTTTTTTACAGATCATGACGTACCTCATAAAAAACTACATGTATATTCTGAAAGGACAGATATTAGAAGTACCATTACTTCTATGCTTTAGCATCACCACAAATGATTTCTCTCTCCATTATCCATCGTTGTTGTTCATTCATCTTTGTGATTATTGAATATACAGTGGGGAAAAAAAGTATTTAGTCAGTCACCAATTGTGCAAGTTCTCCCACTTAAAAAGATGAGAGAGCCCTCATACATACTAAATACTTTCTTTTCCCCACTGTAACTATCTATTTACTTATTTACCACAAGTCAGGCATTATCACCTTGCTCATATCAGAAGTTTTAATGTAGGGTTCAGCGCAGTGAGTGATCCCATTCTGCAGGACCTTCTCAACCCGAGCCACCAGGAAGACATCTGCATGGGGGCTGGTAACAGAGAAGATGCCCTGTAGAACACAAAGACACAAAGAACACATTTTATCATGCCTTATGGGTCCTTTTATAAAACAGTACAAACACACTATATGTAAAATCTACACATTTCAGATAAAAATTGATGATGCAACTGTAGGTTTTTTGCCTGTGGAGAACTGAAATTAGCACTTCAATTTCAATTCACATAGTTCACTAGACACAGAAACGAGGTACAAACCTAACTGTATTTTTTAAATATTAAAAACAACAGAATGTGATGCCTGCAACCTACTCAAAAAAAGTTGGGACAGAGGCATGTTGATCACTGGGTCACATGACCATTTCTTTTAATTATACCCTTTATTTGTTCGGGAATAGAAGATACTAATTGTTGCAGTTTTGCAAGTGGAATTTATGCACGTTCTTGCAAGACTCGAGCTGCTCAACAGTCTGTAGTCACTGTTGTCTGATTCTCCTCTTCATGATGCACCAAACATTTTTAATAGGAGGCAGATCTGAACTATCAAGCATATGCACTCTATGTCAGTCAATTTCTAAATTTATTTATATTTAACAAAGAGAATTAAGTCCATCATTGAAAACATTGAAAATCTTTCTGTGTCCTTTTGTCTGTTAAATAAAGCTTGAAGTGAATTAACAAATTACAAAATGCAAAGTGAGTGAACAAAAGAAAAATCTAAATCCAATCAGTATTTGGTGTTACCACACTTTTCCTTCAAACCAGCATCAGTTCTTATAAGTACACTTGCATAAAGTCAGGGATTTAGTAGAATTATAGTCAGGTTTATGATCAACCAAATATACCAAACAGGTGCTAATGATCATCAATTTTACATGTAGGTTGAAGCACAATCATTAACTGAAACATAAACAGCTGTGTAGGAGCTTAACACTGGGTTAGGAACAGACAATCTCTGCTACCAAGGTGAGGCTATGGAAGACCTTTTCATCTCACAGGTCATACACCATGGCAAGACTGAGCACAGCAATAAGACACAAGGTAGTCAACATCTGGGATTACATGAAAAGGCATTATATGACAAAATTTGAGGAAGAATACATCCACAGAAGAGCTGTGGTTAGTTCTCCAAGATGTTTGGAACAACCAACCTGCCAAGTGTACCTAGAAGAACTGATTCTGTTTTGAAGACTAATGGTGGTCACACCAAATATTGATTTGATTTAGATTTCTCTTCTGTTTATTCACTGCATTTGGTTAATTGACGAAAATAAAATATTAACACTTCCATTTTTGAAAGCATTCTTAGTTTACAGCATTTTTTTCACACCTGCCTAAAACTTATGCACAGTACTGTATATGTGTAAGATTTCTCAAGACTGGTCAAAATAAAATGGGATTTATTTACAAGGTATTATTTTATTTTCTATTATATATATATTCCTAATTTCATAGCCTGTTTTGCACAAACATTTTTCATCATCTGGTATTATATTCTTCTCCCATTTCCTGTTCCCTTCATCAAAAAATCAGATCCAATAAGTGGAACCACTTTCATGTCACATATGTTATTTTCTGTTCTGCTGAGTTAGGTTCTGGGTTGTGTCAGTTTCAGTAAGCCACGTCATAGTTCCCACCCTGGCGGTGAAAGCACAGAGCAGTGTGGGCACAGGCTATGATTTACTATGCAGCACTCTAGGCTCTAATGGTTCACGCTGCTTCTCTGCCTTTAGCCTGACTCTCTACAGCAGGGTGAGAACAGCACATATGCAAGGAAAAACCAGTGGCTCTGTTATGCCCTGTGGGTGTTTATTTATTTTCCTGAAATGCTCTGCCTCTAGTTTTCGCCTTACAATGAAGCGTCACTGCAACTCAATACAACATTCTCCTGACTGATCGCTTTTATCCTATAATGGAACTATACTGATAGGCACGATCACTTTCCAGGATGATTCGGCACACATCCACAGGGATTGCTGAATGATTACTGAAAATCTTTAGGAGGAACGGCGTTCAATTCCAGAGATTTGCTGACTCACAGAAGCTGTTCTGAAGCTGAAGCTGCTCACTACCTTACTAACACACTTTGCATTGGTTTTTCTACCTGCATATGCACACAACAGCAGAGACAATATTACTGCATGTTAAGAATACAAATTGCCCCAGCAGGGTCTCAACCTCAGAAACAAATGGGAGACTTCTATCTTAATTCTAGTTTTTATTTATATACTTGTTTACTAACGTATAATTAAACGATTATGCATGTTGAGTGTGTACAAGACTTTGATTGGCTAAGATTCTGTAAAAACATGGCTCTGACAGCAATGCCAGCTGCATGGCACATTTATATTAGTGGGTTTGATCAAATACATAATTGTTTCTATAGTAAAAGCTAATTCACATATGGCTGCCACTCCAATCTAAGACAAAGTAAGTGAAAGTTCATCACCCTGGCCAGCAGAGGTCATGCTCTGGAGAATTCTAGGGTGCGTCTGCCATTTCTCAATTCCAGGTCACTTCCTGGGTTACCAGTTTATAAGCAGATAATGGACATACATTTATTGTGAAGCCTTGCTGATATTTACTATTGTGTACGTTCCTGTTTGCCATGCTGTCTTTGACCTCTGCATTGTTTTGTATTTTATCTCTCGGATTACCCTTTGTTTCTGTTTTCATCACAATACCTAAATTCTATTTTTTACTTTGCTCGTTATTTTGAGCCTTGATTTTTTGTGACAATAACCGTGTTCACAACTTTTATAAAGACTTCTGTACATGGATCCTCACGCTGCCTCTGATTCCCAAATGATACACTAATGATACAGAAACAGGAAAAAAACGAGCTGTTATTCAACTAAGGAAGACGCACTGTATAAGAAGCTTTATGTAAGGAGATGTCTATTTAACATTTCTAGAAGAAACCTTCAGTGTCAGCTCTTCAGGTTTTCCGTTTTCTGTTTTCAGGAAATAGTGAGGTTGGTCAGGGAACAGGTGGATATAGCTGTTAAAGTCCAAGTACACTCACAGAAAAAAAACATTCCCATGCAACTTACTTGGAGCACCTTCAATACAATGAAATGTCAGTGTTGTAGTGCTTGTGCATAGCAACATATTTTCTACAAACTATTGCTTGAATGCTCTGTATGGCAGATTCTGAAGCTCATCTATGCTATTTTAACAACATTGATATGCAATAAGTCATTACACCTTTTTGATAAGCCCTTTTACAGTATTTCATGCATAAATGTAATGTGCTTTTTATGAAATATATTATTAGACTTACTGGGATCATGAATTAAACCTAATTTCTCCTTTTCCCAGCACATGGTAACATGGTATAGTAACGCAGGGATTTTCAAAATGCATATAGTCTCTGTGCTCTCTGTAGCCTTAATTAGAGATACACACTTCCTGCAGTTTCATTTACAAATTTCTGTAGGACAAAATGAATAAAACACTTTAGGATGTGGTGGCATTGGAAAACATTCCACCTTGGACCAATTTACAAGTAAATTATAAAATCTCTCCTATCCTCTCTATCCTACTTAAAGCCACATCTGCTTAAAATGTAAAAATGTTCACCTCCTACCTGAGTTGGAAAGCGCAGAAGAGACTCTGACACTCTCTGAATAACTGGTAAGCCATTGATTCTGACTGCATCTGACACTTCTCTTCCTTCGGTCTCAGTGGGTGTGTGAGGTGCCTCAGACAGCATCTCTCTCACACACACTGGGTTCAGATCCACATGGAAATCTTCTGAGATCTTGCAGCCTTTGGCTACATCAAATAAGGCTAAGCTGATGAAGAATGGCTCCAGCTGCAGTAAAAAGAAGGAGAATGAATAAAAAATGAAGTAAATAATGATATCTGCATAACGATTAACTTTGATTAAACTCTGTGTATGGATTGGCCTGTTTTGATAGGAATGTATTATAGAGTGGGCCTTGAAGTGGGCGTTCATAACATATACAGGGGTTAGACAATGAAACGGAAACACCTGTCATTTTAGACTAGATTTTAGCCATGAAACCTCCCACACTAAAATGACAGGTGTTTCAGTTTCATTGTCTAACCCCTGTACGTTTTGAATTGCAGTGCTGGAGGACTGACATAGTACATAATACAGTCCTGTACAAAAGTATTAGGCACTCTGTTGTTTCTAGGTACAACTTTCATTATTTATTTATTAATTAATTTATTTTGAGTTCTGTATTATTGAGTCAGTCCGCAAAGATTTTACAACAAAAAAACAGAACAAATAACCCAGCAGCCTTCATTATGTTTTTTGTCCGAAAGGTGGTCTGTTATGTAATGTGTTGCTTTTGTTACTTACATACATACATACATTTTTTTTTTCATTTTTTAATTTTGTGTTAGAAAAGTAATATAAAATCTTTTTGTACTGACTCAATAATTTAAAACTAAAATAAAAATAAATAACAGTAGCAAAAGTTATATATATAAAAACAATAGTGTGCCTTTGCACAGTCCTGTAAACTTTTACATGAAAAAGAAAAGTCAAATGTTCAAGACCGTTAAATATTTAATGTCATTACTGTGTTGCAGGTTAGTTTTTCTTCACTAAGAGCACATTTATGGTGGTCCATTTGCCTCGATAACTATTATGAAGCACCAATCCAATTCCAGCTTCATTTAATCAAGAAGCCCATACATCAATTGAATGAATGGTTGGATGCCCTTAAACTAAAGTGGTAATGAATTTTGTATTTATAACACTGTTGTGATGTACTAACGCATACATTTTATACTGTTTCTCATTGCAGCTGAATAACAGGAAAAATCCATACTGCAAAGCTTTATTAATGAAATACAAAGAAATAACTAACAATAGATAAAAAACCCTTGATGATGACTACGGTTTTGAAATACGTCGTCTGGCACTGCTTTATAAATGTGTTATGAGGGCCAAATAAAGCAAAGATGTTTAACCATATTGATGCACACTGAAATGTACATACAATAAGGCTACGTCAAAGAACGGTGCTCTTTATTATTTTATTTAAAACGTCATACCGACAGCAACTCGAACAGCCAAATAAAACGTATTTCCATCTGGTGTTGCCGGAGATCAAAAACACAAACAGCCTGCTTGACTTATGCCTGCATGAGTCTACACCATTGCTTATAAATATTTCTTAGACTCTCATGCTTACTATTGGGAGGAGTGCCACAGTTTTTTCCAACCACACTACTGTCTGTCAGCATTCTTGCCCATTTGCCATCCGGGAAGCTGTGCTGAGGATTATGTTCATTACTGTGGTTTATAGCCCTGCCTCTGCAAAAGCAGTGCTTATGCCAAAATAACAGCCTTCCTCATTCAAGTCTCATTCAGACTCACTTGCCTGGAGGCTTTTCTTCCTGATTTCAGTGGAGTGACTTAATGGATGTGTAGAAATCTCTGAATAAGATGGTTTTTATCATAGTGTTAATGCCCGAGTGGTCCATGTACACCACTAAAGTGTATTTTAATGGCTTTTGTGGCTGAAATGGTTCTTTAGCTCACACATGCACACAAATGCAGATTCTAACAAACAAATGGCATAAATAAAAATAAATTAATTTAAAAAAAAAGAGAGAAATGACAAGTGACAAAGTAAAGAGAAATGCATGGCCCTGTTATGTAGGTATGTTGCTGGCATAGTTTGTGTTCACTCATCTCTTTAAATTATACAAACTGATTCACCATTATCCAATGAGGAAGCATTTGTATCCTGATCCCGGAGTGGTTGCTTCCAGAACAACAATGCCCCTATTCACAAGGGCTTCATGAATATAAATCATAAATCATATGCTGTGGCCTTAGCACTCAGCACAAACCAATCCAACACAACACATGGAGGATTTTGGGGTGATATATTAGACAGCAATCTCCAAAATCAACAAAAATATCTACATTACATTAACGCTACATCTACATTACGTTACTAAAACACCACTCAGGAATGACATGGCAACATTTTTTCCTTTAATTTGTCACCCGGTTGTATGTTTAGAAAGATAGATTTGTAACAGTAGCCGATTTCTCCTACGTTGGTCAGAACTCCGTCGCTTTTCTCACTGATAGAACCCTGCAGGGTGAACGTCAGCTCATGGCAGCTGACCATAATACGTCGACCAAAGTGCTCTTCAAATGGCTTCACTTCTGGCAGGATGCCTGAGAAATCCAGTCTCTGAGAAGACAAGAAGACCATATAAATTAGACTCGGTCATTAGACTACAGACACAGGAAGAGTACAAGACAGAAAGAGCAACACCAAAAAGAAATTGAGAGATTATTATGGCTACCAACCTGAGTCTCTGGATCCAGGGAAAGGATCCTCTGCCTACATTCATTCCGGTTGATTTTATTGAGCTGGTCTGTTTCTCTGGCATACTGCAGACAGATTGTCAGTTGTATGTAAATGAAAGAGGGAGAGACAGAGAGAGAGATAGAGAGAGAAAGAGAGAGACAGAGAGAGAGATAGAGAGAGAAAGAGAGGGGGGGGGCTCTCTGAACAGTTTAACATGTAGTTGCCTGTTTGGTAATAATTTAGAGTAAATGAGTTTAGAGTAGATGAGTAGAGTAGTGGACTGATTATTTATAATTTGCTTTACCTTCATAATCTCTGGATGAAGACTCCGTCCAAAGCCCTCTGTAATGTTCTCTGTTTTCCCTTGGCTACTGCTTTCTTCATCTGAGTAAAGCAGACATATATACATATATGTAGATGTGTAATACAGTAGCATGGAGACCAAAATAATAAATGTACCTGTAAATTCACTCACTGTCTTAGATTATGATGAAACCATTCCCCAAACAGATATCTAATACACAATCTCTTGCCTTTGGTTTTGGTTGCAGAGATCGACCAGATGTGATAGACCAGACTTCAACATCACTCCAATGACTGGCACATTATTGCAAATAACCACATCTTCCATAAAGCAACATATTGCTTATCTTTACATCAGGGTTCTCTGGGAATACCCACATTGAGAAATCTATGATGTAGTTTACTGCTGCAGTCACCCAGCAAAGGAAACAGAACGGGGACAGAAAGATGATCAACAGGTGCATGTGGATTATATGCTGAAACCGCTGTGTGAATGTTGTGGTCATCTCGTGTTTATCATCATTTCCATGGTTTGCATTTCTATCACTATCACTGCATTCATCATTTTGCTACTCCAACAAGAATAAAAATCTGTTTTTTTTTTCAGCTTCAGTTGGGATTTCTGGATACCACCACCAGCAAAAAACTAAGCCAAAATGCAAAATAAATCGTTTTTCATTTCTCCCAGCACATGCCAAGCTTCTAACTGATCTAAATGAAATGTACGAGCTTGTACGCTGTCCAGCAAAACTCCCACAGAACAGCAGAAACCAGTCACGGCCCAGTCCCAGTCTGCCAACACAAGGAAAAATATTTACAGACAGGGCAGAAGAGTGGGATGATCTCTGCTCTAATGAAAGGCATCACCCAGACACGCTTGTACACACATACACAAGCGGACTGCACCGTTGCACGGCTGCTCCAAGATCCCCTTTTCTGACACACAGGAAAATCTAAAGGCAAAATGCTCTCAAACAACTTCCTCAGTGAAAAGAAAGAATGAAACTTGGAAAGGGAAGTAAAGGTGACACAATGATGAACAACAAGCTGAACTAACCAGGTTGATAAAAGTGTAATTTTACCCGCCAAGCATTCTTGATACTGTGGTTTACGTATGTTATTTGCCAGTCAATGTTCAGTAGAATTAACAGTAAAACTCTTCATTTGGAAAGGTCCAAAGGACATTCGGCTCCAAAGCAAATTGCAGGTTTATATTAACACACTTGTTACGGGTGCACAGATATGTTCTTGTTTTCATACTAACAAATTATACAAAGATTTGTACGGCTGATCTTTCACATAGACAGATTCTTTTTAATATGGTGAAGCCTGGATATGTAAGTAAGTAAAGTTTATTTCTAGAGCACATTTAAACACAGCTTAAGCTGACCAAAGTACTTAAAAAAATAGCAGAAGTGCTATACAAAGACATTAAGGTGAATGAGATGTTTATTTTGCAATTTTGGAAGGACTCTTCAGAGTCAGCGCTTTGTAAAAGTCAAAGGTAAGGATGATTCATTAAGCTTTCTGACTTCTGTCTTCTTAGTAACATGACAATCTGCATTTTTTGTGCTATCAACAGTCAGTCAGACAGAGAGTTATCAAGACAGAGAGCAGGAAAAGCCACTGAAGGAACAGCTGTTTCTAGCTGCTATAATGTAAATATACAGGAACTTGTTTCACAGATGTTCCACAACAGTATATGTAAATGAAAATGGATAAAATATATGAAATGTTTCTTTAATAAAATAAATAAAAGCTTTAAAATACTGCTGAGGAACAAAGGCAATAAAACATTTTGGCACATGCCCCATTGTGTTTTATTCCTAAATGATAAAAGTAATATGCAAAGCACATATCTCAATCTCACAGCATCAGTAGGTATGGTAGGTATCCGAGCTGTGCTTGGCATGGCTCTGCATAATAATGTAGCATGTAGCAATGTGCATCTGTGGCATTAATGTTTGTAGCACCTGGCAATATGAGGATGAATGACTGCCTACACTATAGTACACAGTAACAGGGAGACAAGCTAGAAGTTTCATCTGTGACCATACCACAGCTCGAGACCATCCCAACCCCAACAGAGCATCTGAACTAGATGGAGCTAGACAAAATTCTGGCATAACCTGAATGCCACAGAATGAAAAAAGCAAAATACTGGCAGTTATCTTTTAGTGACATTCATCAGATCCAGACTTTCTTTTTAAATTCAGAATCAATTCTTTTTACATTCCAAGTAGTCAAAGGAATATGTAGTCAAAGACATCCATCCATCCATCCATCCATTATCTTAACTGTTTATTCCTTTTTAGGGTCACGGGAGAGCCAGTGCCTAGCCGGCAAAAGACAAATTTATCAATTAGGTAGTGCCTTCTTATGTAACTTTCAGTTTCAATACACAACCTCATAACACACAGTTCGATGCATTCATTGTTCAGGGCAACACAAGTAACTCCAGTTTGCCATGTTATAAATGAAGAATAGAATAAAATTAGGGATGAAAACAAAAACAGAAGGATGACATAAGGTAGAAGCTGAAAAAAGGAAATACAAGCCAAAATCTTATTAAAGGTAGTGAGAGGACACTATATGGTCAAACGTATGTGGATGCCTAACTTCACAACCAGAAGTGCTTGAGGAACATTCCTTTTCAAAATCATGGGGATTAATATAGACTTCATCCCCCCTTTGCTGCTATAATAGCTTCCACGCTTCAGAGAAGGCTTTCCACAACATTTTGGAGCTGACCATGGGACTTTGCCCATTCAGCCACAAGAGCATTAGTGAGGTCAGGCACTGCTGTTAGACAAGGCACCAGCACTACAATTCTTTCTAAAGATGTTCAGTACGGTTGAGGTCAGGGCTCTGTGCACACCACTCAAGTCCCTTCCACACCAACCTTATAAAACCATGTCTTTGCATAGACTTCGCTTTGTGCACAGGTGCACTGTCATGTTGGAACAGAATTTGTCTTGGCCTGTTGCAGTGAGAGTAAATTATACGATTATAGCATACAAGGACAGTCTAGATGAGTCCATGCTTCTAACTTTATCGCAAAAGGCCCACATTTGGTGTGTGATGCTCGGGTGTCCACATACTTTTGGCCATATAGTGTGGATTATGAAGAACCTAATTGTGAAATCTAAACCATGCCCAAGCCTGTCACGTTTGTGAGAAAGAGAAAAGCAGCGTGACTATCCAGTTAGGTTCAGGAAAACATCTCAGGTTCTAAAACAGAGACAGAGGGAGTAAAAGACAGACAAACACACCTAATGCACAGTCTGAGGAATCGGTTCCGTTCCTCCTGTCCTCTGATGAACTCTGGAGAGCAAGCTTCAGTGTGTTCACCCAGTCCTCCATCTCAGCTTCGCTGTCTGCTGCCAAATAGTGACTGTAGCGCTCTTGCATCTTCAGCTCAAAGGCATTCCGACGCATCTTAGGACACTGTGAAGCAGGCAGAGATCATTTACACCATTTTTCTTAGTCAGCATTTCCTTTTGAGTGCTTAGTCCTTGAACTCCAAATACTAAATACACTACGAATCTCTAAAGGATCCCCATGTCTTGCCACCTGCCTGGCCAGTAACCAAAGCCCAAGTCTGAGCAAAGGATTTATGAAAGTTTTTATAAAAAGCTTATAAAGATTCTCCCTGGTTAAGTGTACATATAACAAGTACCATCACAACATCGATACAGGAGTCCAAGTAGATAGAGCCTTTGGTCTCTTTAAAGTTCTTCTCATCTTTATAGGAGTTAAGAATGTAGGAACCATCAGGGAGCTGAGACAGGTAGAAATACCGCCGCTTGAACACCTAGGATTAGAAAACCCGGCTTAAATAAATGAGGTTGACATTGAAACAGTGGACTTGAGAAGAAATATAGACGACATGATTTCAAATCATTTTGCCAGGGTGCAGTTACCTTCATTGATACAGAAAGGCTGCTGTTGATATTGGCCTTATGGAGCCATCCCTGTTTCATCACACCTCCTTTCTGAGAGCACAGCGATAAGGAGTCCTGATTCCCACACACACACACACACAGACACACAGAAAGACACGCACTTAATTTGAGTTGATGAAACAGCTAGATTTACTTAATGAAAGTGGAGAATTACAATTAAGCATACAGTACTGTGCAAAAGTCTTAGGCACCCTATTGTTTTTAGGTACAACTTTTGTTACTGATGGGGTGTTTTTTTAGGTCTGCATTATTGAGACCGTACTAAAACTTTAAATTAAAACTAAAAATTTTCCTACAAAAAATGTAACGTTACACACAAATACTTGTATTTGTACTTGACAGTAACAAAAGCAACACATTACATAACATCACTATTCAGACAAAAACATAATGAAGGCTACTGGGTTTTGCATGCAATACAAGAAGTAAGTGTGACAGTTAAAGTCTCCAGAAGAGCTGTGGCAGATTCTCCAAGACGCTCAGTAAAAGCTCATTTCTTTATAAAACTGCACACACTGTACCTATTTAAGAAAAAGACACACCAAATATGGACTTCCTTTAGTTTTTTACAGTTTTCTGCACTTTAGTTTATAGTGTTTTATATAGAAAAATCTTCATTATTTTTTATGTACAGTATTATTTTACTGTACAGTAATTATCTGGTAAGTTTTACGGAGTGTCTGTTTTATTTACATGCAAAACCCAGCAGCCATTCTGTACATTTTATCAGTTCCACTGACCATACACGTGCACTCTGTAGTTTTACAGATCGATACTGTAGTCCATCTGTTTTTCCACAGACTTTGTTAGCCCCATTTTATGCTGTTCTTCTGTCCTTTAGTGGTCAGGACCCCCGGGATCACCACAGAGCAGGTATTATTTGGGTGGTGGATGATTGTCAGCACTGCAGTGACCCTGATGTGGTGGTGGTATGTTAGTGTGTGTTGTGCTGGTATGATTGGATCAGACACTGTAGTGCTGCTTCTAAACAGTTTCTAAACACTGTGTCCATTCTATTAAACACACCTTGTAGATGTAAAGTCAGAGACAGTAACTTATCTGTTGCTGCACAGTTTGTGTTAGTGTTATTTTTGGTTGGTGGACTATTCTCAGTCCAGCAGTGACACTGAGGGGTTTAGAAACATCAGCAGAACTGCAGTGTCTGAACCAATTGTACCATCACAACACACACTAACACACCACCACCACATCAGGATCAGTGCAGTGCTGACAATCATCCACCACCCAAATAATATACTTTACTTCAGTCAGTCAGTCATTTTCTGTACCACTTATTCCCAGTTACGGGGTCACGGGGGAGCCGGTGCCCAGCCGGCAACT
>JAOTRJ010000045.1:13819296-13833643 GCA_028564905.1 Leptodoras praelongus | reverse complement strand
AGGTCCCCCACGGGATCTTGGAGGGAACGTTGCACAGTCCTCACGCTGATGTTTGTTGAGGCTCCAGCATTGAATTCCGAAGTAACTTGATGCAGTGTTGCATCTCGTGAAATGATTCTTGCCATCCAAGACTAGTCACGTTCACCCAGAGTCTTTTACAGCCACACTGCTGTCACAAGCTCTGAAATGCTATGACCCATGCTATGTATTTTGCAGTTTTTCTGGTACATCAGTGTATACTGATTTCTGTACAAAAAAAAATTAGAATAAAAGCTGTAGATGTCTACAAGACCGGGTTCTGTTACCACTCATGTTATAGCAGTTGTTACCAGCAGCCTCTCTCTCTCTCTCTCTCTCTCTCTCTCTCTCTGTCTCTGTCTCTGTCTCTCTCTCTCTGTCTCTGTCTCTCTCTCTCTCTCTGTCTCTCCCTCCCTGTTAAAGACAAAAAACAGCCCTTGGCATAGTACTATGTATTTGAAAACTGTCCTCTGTCCTGAAGACTTTCCAGTAGTAAAAAAGTGAAAGTGTTGAGACTCGTTTCATAAATGTTCCTTACAACAAATTCCATCAATAACTACAAGTTTATCATTGTTTAATAACAGCATGCTTTTAAGCCATTTATTATCAGACTTAGTATATAGAGCGCGTCCACCATACAAGTCCCTGTGGACAGGCTGCGACTAATGTACACTATTTGAATGTGTGCATTGCTGCAGTACTGTTAGAAAAAAATATATCAACACCTTCTGACCAATCAGATTTCAGAATTCAGCAGTGCTGTGGTATTAGCTCCAGTAAGGACATCACCAGCAGTAGTTGTAAAACATACAAAAACATACAGCGCAGTATTCATCTAAAGGTAATGATTAGGACATAACAATAGTCTGACGCTGCACTGGAATTAGAGGCATCTGCTTTTGGAAAGGCAGCAAGGGAAATGATTATTGAATTTGTGGATTTTGGACGATGATATTACTGAAGTGATGACTTTTGTCACAAACAAAAGAAACATGCTTAGTTGCATATTTTTGAACATCTAATATTTCCTGAACAAATAAGCAATTGTAAGTCAGAATTAATAAGTAAGTCAGAATCATTGCACATCATTATCACTATCTGTTACCATTAAATTAGCATCAGTTAATGTTCCTACACTTCTTTCAAATTAACTCCAAGAACAATGTTGCCATTGCCCTTTTTTATTTTTGATTTAATTGTTTGCCAATCTTCTGTATATATCCACATCCGATAAAGATTCAAGTTCAAACATCTTAGACACACAATCATGCACTTTTACAGTTACACAATACTCCACCATGTAACTCAAACACGACCTCATTCTTGTGCTTGAAGTTGACCTTAAATACAGCTTGTGAGCTTTTTTCCATTCAAAATGTCTGGTGTAGATGACTTGTTTGTATTTTATTGCTGTTTTGCTTTGATTTCTGTAAGTATGAGGAGACTTATAGATTTTACAGGTTTTGTCTTGACTTTTTTATGCGCACCAGCAGAGGACACTGCTGTTCAGGTTTTCAGCTCATAAAGACTTGACCGGTTGTCATAATAATTTGACCAGTGCAGTGATATATAAAGAGTATTTTTTAACTTGTAATCCACTGCCTAAGCCCTGTGTTTTGGAGAGTCTTTAGCACTTGGAGACACCATGCTACCAGTTATATTAGGAAGAAAGGAACCTTTTCTGGAAAATGTGTATATAATAATAATAATAATAATAATAATAATAATAAAGGTCTAAATAAATATATATATATATATATATATAAAAACAGACATCCTACAGTTACATGTAAAATGGTCTATGGGTTAAGGAGATCATCACTTTATCTGCACAGTACCAAGCTAGTTAAGCCTTGGCCAGTCTTTAGTGGAATGTGTGAGAGTGGCACATGGCAACTCACCAGATAAGGTCATATTAGGTGAAATGTGCCAGGGCAGTAAATGACATATAGAGGTAGTAATGCGTTTATTTAAAAACTGTAGATATGTGTCACGAGAATTAAAATGGCCCAGGATTAATCAACTTGCATTGTGGCTGAGATAATTATGGAAGAAAATGAATAGAAATGATTTGCTAGATGAATACAAGTTAATGCAAACTTTTCCAAACTTCCTGACACTGATTTGATACTGGCACATTTAAAAAAAAAAAAAAACCTTAACAAATGTGTAAGAAGAAGCTTGCAGTGTGGACAGATCAGACATCAGACGTCTTGATGACAGATATGTCCATACACATGTTTGGCTTAAACCAGAAGCACCGTGAGGTTGTGTATGCATTTTCTCTTTTGTAAAAAAGCCTTGGTTATTAGGAATGATTAAATATGTACAAAGAACCTGAATAAAGTAGAGGTTAATGAGCTCCTCGGATCAGGACTGTACCTCTTCATGTTCTGTTTCTGTCGGTGTGTAATATTGTACTTTAATAATAGAAACTTTTGCTTCTACTAGATGATCTTTGTTATTAAATGCTTTGTTTGGTAATATTTGTGAGGTTTCTGTTTGTGATTTGTTATAGAACGGGAACAATGGGAGTTGTGCAATAAATGCAACCTTATGAGGCCAAAGAGGTCACACCACTGTAGTCGCTGTGGACACTGTGTACGCCGCATGGACCACCACTGTCCCTGGTAAGAAAGTGTCTCCAGAGATGTCTTCATTGCGCGCTGGATGAAAACACACACAGTCTTGATTTTCCAAGTGGGGTTAAATTATGTAGGGAAGAAATGCCAAGATCCAGTCCTTTACATTCTGTAGATCTTTATGATTTTGCGTGGTTTTTGACCATGAAAGTGTTGGTAATCAGGGGATCAGATTCAATTAGGTAGAATGCTAAACTTTATATTATCACGCTTAAGTGTCACAAACCTGATTCAGAGATTTGGGAAATGTGGGTTCGTTGTGTGAAATACAAGTCAGTTTATGTGCTGTTAGTGAAACTAAGGTTATAATAGGGCATCTATACCCCTAGGTTTATGAATTTGACCATTTGGATTGAACATGTCCGGAAAGTGACGAGCATGACATTCTCGTGTTCTGTAGGCGTTATGCATGGGAGTGGTAGTTCAAGGTCAGTTAGAGTGAGATCTCAGATCAATGGTAGGATCCATTTCATTTGCATTCTGGCTTTCACAGTGCCCAGATGTTTGTTTTTGTGAAACCCTGCTGAAGTGCCTCATCACTGGAACAATGCAAGCAAGTTTGGAGCAAATGTTGGCTTGTTTAACAAGAGGGTTTAACAATTTCCTGAACAGAGTGATCACAGCAGATGAGTTATGCATGTTTGAGTATGATCCTGAGACAAAAAGACAAAGTGCTGAATGACGCACAACACCAGCACCTTGCCCAAAGAAAGCTGACATGAGCTAATCAAGTCACGGTTCATCGTCTTTTTGGATTCTCAAGGGATCATCCATAAAGAATTGGTACCAGAAGGCAAAGATTAAAGCATATTTGAAAGGTAAACACTTTGGCACATCTTTCAAGAACATCCATAGGGCCTCTCTATAGAACACCTTCACAGTAGACGATTTCATGCACTGCTACCAACAATGGTAGAAGTGTTGTGGGCATTCACAAAGCTCATTTTTTTAAGTTGATAATATTGAATTATGTTTTTTTTTTTTTTTTTCCCAAGAAATAAATAAAAAACAAAAAAAACCCAAAACAATGCTCGTTACTTTCCGGACAGACCTCGTATGTAAACGATCATGACCATGGTTCTTTGAACACATCAGAAATGAACTTGCACTTATAATTGTTTAGCACTAACATTTCAACTATGAGCATAGAGTTTTGGCTATTGTGATTACGACCTTCTGATAGCTGGATGAACTGTTCTACAAGAGGAGTTGTCAAACGTTTTGCATCTAAGTAGCCCTTTAAGTTTTAACATAAATCTGTGAGGATTAGAATATAAATCAACAAGAGAGGATAAGATCATCCAAGCTTATTAAATAGTGTAATCGTTGTGGCACAATTCAGCATGCCTATCTGCTAAATCTGTTTGCTGAATGCGATTTGCTCTGTGACCATAAAACGATGTTTCTTAAATGTGATCTTGACTTAAGACATGTTACAGATCACCATGTTTCTTTCTACTTGTATTATGTCTACCTTTTTTCAATATTATATTATAATATTTACTGTGACAATGAATCAGTAGCTATAATAACCATGGGGAAGACAGAATAAGCATGTAAGTCTTAACACAGTCATTTAAATAAAGCATGTTGGTTTTTTTTTTTTTTTTTTTGACCCTTTGCCCCAGACTGAGTGTGTTACCTTAAAAGACCTCAGATTTTATACAGGCTTGTGTTTCTGGCAGACTGTGTGTGTAAAGTTAATAAGGCTTCTATAGAAAGGTAAAATGAAGGGAAGGAGATATCAGATGACCAGGGGAGCGTGTGACTGCTAGCCCAAAGCGGAGTGGTACAGTACGACTGAAGAAGGCCTCAGTCTGTCTGGACTCAGCAAATCGTGACTTGCTGTCATCGCCTGTAATGGCCCAGGGAGAGGAAGGGCGGAAAAAAGTGCCCATATCTTTTTACAACTATTTGAATTAAGCTTCGACTTGGCTTCTCTATCCAGAGCTCTTTTTTTTTTGTCCATTCCATTCTATTTCATGTTTACTGTAAATCTCCTTAAAGGTCTTCTTCAGGATTTCCACTCTGTTTTTATGTATTTGATTCCTTATGTGTGTTTTGGGTGTGAAGATTATAATGTAACACTTTGTCTGTCTGTTTTTGCAGGATTAATAACTGTGTTGGGGAAGATAACCACTGGCTGTTTCTTCAGCTGTGTTTCTACACTCAGGTCCTGAGTCTCTACACTCTTGTGTTGGACTTCTGCCAGTACTACTACTTTCAGCCTCTAGTCTCAGTGGACAAGGTATGAGCAGGCTACACTTGTGTGTCTTGTTGTATAGATCAGATTTCATTTAGTTACTTCTAGCCTTTAGCTATGGTCTCATATATATATAGTGAAGGAAAGAGAGAGATATTTGCTCACAATTATTAAGCAGAATTGACTTTTCTGCTGGATTTAGATTTTTCTTAACTATCTTGTATACAGAACAGTTTTATAACTGTAACTTCCTTTTCATCAGTGCTTTTCTTTGTTCCATATTGTTTGTGGTCCAAGAGAAATTACGTTTGTAATCTTAAAATTCCCCCAAAATAGATCTCAGGGTCAACAGTAATTTACTGGTTCTACTTCATGGCCGAGATGTGGATTTAATCCACAATGATCCAAGTTGTGTGAATCCAGATTATATACCATGTTCACATAGGGTATGCATAAAGAATTATTTGGCAATTTCCTTTTAGGACAGTTTTGTCAGCTCGTACTGTATGTGGAACAGAGTGGCTGGAAAATGTGGTTACTTGCCCTTGTGAGATTTGGGTGTCATTAGGGGTGGGAATCTTATGCTCTCTATTAGGGGTGTAATGCAATGCAAAAATGTGACGATGTGCATCGTGGAAATATCAGGATATCACAAGCTCTGTTTGTAATGCCATCTAATAGAAAGCAATAGCAAGTAATAGCATTTTTTTAACAGCAGAGGGCTCTGCCTTCACTAGCATATCATATGTCATGCTCTCATTCACCTCAGTCTGTGTCTCAGCTTCAAAACAAAAGCAAATGTGATGCAAACTTTGAAAGAAGCAGACAGTGTAGAGATAACCACAGCCGGGTGGACTTCGAGGGCTACCCAGAGCTATGTCACTATAACAGCACATGTGATCACCGGCGAGTACTCCAAACTCGCCCTCTTTTCGAGTCACACGCTGGGCTAAATCAGCTCTTTTGGAGTCAGAGCTTGAAAAAGCTAATCACAACAAAAAATATGTAGGTAGCTATGAAGGAGGCTGGACTAGCACCATACATAAAGTGTCTTGCCCACACTTTAAAGCTAGCTTCTCAAGCAGGACTAAACTGCATAAACCTCGTCACTCGAGTGAGGCGCATAGTTGCATTCCACCGCGTTATTACAGATCCCCCCCCACATAAACTCATCATCTTTATTTTAATTTGAAGTTTTTACTCAAGAAAACTACACATCATTTTGACTTATTATTCTTCAAAAAATAAGAAAGGAATATTTTCACTCAGCTATGTAAGATATGGTAATAAAATGTATTGATGCAAAAAATGTGCATTGTTGTATGCTTCAGAAAAAAAAGGAAGCATTATAATTGTTCTTTGTTTAAATTTTGTTTCAAATATCATGATAAAATCGAATCTGCTCTTCAGCATGTTTTCCTGCGATAAAAATGTGCATTATGTTTTTGCCTTTTAATTTTTAAAATCAGTCTGCATGGTCTCTTTTTCCCCCTCTAATATAATCTTGGCCAATTTCCGCTCACCAGTTAGGTCTCCCTTATTATATGAAGGTTACCAAAACTGAATAGTGCCTCCTTACGCATACAAGAGCTCACAGCCACTGTCTCGTGCTGCTGTGACTGATAGGATATTGATAGGGAGACGGAGTATGTCAACCCTACTAAAAAAAAAATAGGGCAGAGCAAATTCTACTCCTAGCCACACATGGCTGGTGGTATCACCATTTTTCGAATCCACAATCTCCAGACGGTAAGGCGTACGCTTTCTGCTTTGCCACTTGAGACCACACAGTCACTTTTAAACCTTCTAAAAAAATCTTCAGACTTGGCTTTGATCTAAGTGTTAATTCCATAATAAAAAAAAAACCATGCACCAGAAAGTGCCTGTCCACTGTAGTCACTCTGTGTCAACACTCAATTCAATGAATTTTCACTCATTCTCTCCCAGATTAATCAGTGCATTCACAATGACAGCTGAAACAACTGAGCCATCTCCTTGGCAGCGCATGCTGGCCTGTATCTCATTTCCTGTTTTTGTTTTGCCACATTGTGTGTAGGTAAACGAACCCAGTTGAGAAGTGTGAGGTGGGGTGTTTATACACAGAAGGGCCTGTGCAGGAGAGATAGAGGCGTTATCTCTGGGAAAGCTCGACTTTTTTTGGTGATGTGTGGAATATGCTGAACTGGGATGCGTGTTCGGAGTGATACAGGCGCAGAGAGCCTCCAGCCAGACAAATGAACATGAAGCACTGAATCACTGTTAGGAACAACAGCGGCTCCTAATGAGCCCTGTGGAAATGGCGTTTTTGTTTAAGTGTATGTGTGAACTGACATGTTGGAACAGAAATTAGGGATGGTTGCATGCATGTGATTTTGTTCATGCCGATACATTCTCTTTCTTTGTTTCTTAGGAGTTATTTATCGTGCGTCATGAGTTGGCGCTCTTGCGCATGTCCTGCTTCATGGGATTGATTATGTTCGGAGGAATGAGCGGTCTCTTCTACTCGCAGATCACAGGAATCCTTTCTGTGAGTCAATCTTCATCGCTTCTCTCTTTACCCACTTACTTTTTTCCATTTAAACTCGGTTACCATTGTTCACTGTATACATGTACCCACACGCATATCTGTCAGGGACACGGTAATGATCGGTATTTGAGTTCATTCATCTTCAGTGAACACTGTATCCTGGTTAGAGTCATGGTGAAACTGAAATCAGGACCCGGGTTACACTGTGCACTAGGCAGGCTTACACACTGAATAGGACACTGGTCCATCACAGGGCACCCTGCGCTCACACGTTCACAGCTGCACTGCCTGGCCATGCCAGATTTGCGCACATCCTAATAACTCTGGCTGGCTGTGTGCTGATTCTCGCCCACAGAATTACTAGAAGTTGGCATAGACAGAACTTTGGAGAACATGACTAAAAAATCTGTGCTTTCTCACTTCACTGAACATGGATTTGAGGACTGTAATGAGGCAGAATGCTAATCACATTTGACTCTGATCCTTTGATTGACAACTTCATGCGAGAAAAGAGGATTAGGGTGTGACCTGGCTAAATTCAGAAAAAAAGACCATGTTCTTTGACAAAGAGCACGCTTTATGTAGCTTTGTCTAGATTTGTGTTGCCTGGTTATATCCTTTTCAATTTGTAACTCCAAACAGGAACCGTTTCTCTCTGTTCAGTTTGCTCCGTTCCGGAAAGAACACAAACTTTTATACACCGGGATGTCATGCCTACATTTTCATTTATCCATTTTCTTTACATACAGTTACAAATAAAAAAAAATGTCAATCTTTATTTTGATTAGAACCATCAATTACACCCAAATAAATACAGGACAGACTTTTGTCAGTACTCCATTATGTGTGCTGTGTAGTGTCCAAAAGAAGAAAAGGCCTCGATCAGTGTTAACAGCTCCTAATTAACCTTTTGAGTTTGAGAAGAATAAAAATGAAAACGTTCCTGCCGAAATCATCTTTATGGTATAAAGTCGTTTGAATTATGGCAAGCATCCTTTTCAAAATGGGCTTTTGCTGCTGCTTGTCCTTACGATGACTTTACAATTTAAAAGGATCTGCGCAGTTAAGCAGGGAAGAGGCTGTGCCTGAAGCTTTACTTGTTTCATGGAGCAGAACTCCCAAATGACATGCATATGGGGCTTCTTCCATTACTGGTATGTCATTTGCTTAGTTTTGGAGTAGGTTCTTCTTTCCTAATGCCATACCTCTGACCATCCATATTACATGCCTCAGAGAGCATTACATATCTGTGGCCAAGATGGCCCGAGATTGAAATCTGATTAGATCCAAGCAGGGACTCCAGGAGAAGTAGCTGTTTAACACGGTTATTATCACATTAACACGTCAGATAGATTCCTACGTCTCTGGATATCCTTCAGTACACTTCTTGGCAGCCCATACACTGTCTTCAGCTTGAGTTGGAGTTTCTAATAGAGTCAGTGCTTTCCTACAGAGTTACACTATAACATAGGAGTCCTCATGAAGGCAGGCCCACGCCAACCGCAAATACGTTCCACCCTCTGACCCCAACATTATCTGCTAAGATGTATTATTAGACTTGGCTGGTCAGATGATATGCCAGTTGCTTGTCACCGATTACACTTTTGACTTCTGATCCCTGGTAAGATGTTCTCACGTGTCTGTACAGAGTTCAGCACTGGATAGCATTTGTTGCTGTTAATGTCTTGACCTTAGACTAAACCCAGGCCTGTATGCATCATGTTTTAGGTTTAGAGTAGGTTTTTAAGAATTTATGTTAAAAAGCATATTTTGGATTATTAATGCACATGGATCAGTGTGAATTATCATATTTCTTACTGGATTATCCATCAGTCACACTTCATCCCTCCGTAAATAGGTCCCTCAGTGGTAGAGCTAGGCTCACCTAATTTACATAATCGGCTGCAGTGTCTCTTTTTTGTCCCTTATTCGGGTCGTCTCGCCCCCTCACCTGGTGTGCAGGGGGTGAGTTTAGTAGGCTGACGCATGCAGCGTATTGTCCACATGCAGATGCCCCTCTTGGCCCTGCCAACTTGGCAAGGTGAAGAGGGCACCAGGGGCTTCTCTCTGCTGACAGCTTCACTGACTCTCTTTTGTCTTTGTGCACGCTGTAGAGTCTTTCATTCCTACCGTGGGAACGATCAGAAAGTGGTCTGCTACATAATCTTGCATCTAGGCCTAGAAAGTTCTAAAGCCAAAATATTCCCAATATCTGCTCTTTTTCAGCGATTAAATGGTTGTGTAGTAATTACATCCATTCTGTTCATTTTTTTTTGTTTCAGGACACTACCACTATAGAGAAAATGTCACACTCCTCAGAAGGGATGTAAGTGGTCCTGTTTCAACTTCTCTACATGATATTTGGGTAAAGATAAGCAAATCATTCAAGGCATGCTAGTCATGAGAAAAATGCTCCTCAGTTCGTATCGGAATACTCTAAGATGATATTCTTGGATGCAAGATATTCTGGTTTGAGATATTCCTCTTTAATGAAGTGCATTTATGTCTGGCTCGCAGCAGTGCTTATCGGTCGTGGCAGCAGTCGTTGGCCGAGGTGTTTGGCACGCGCTGGAAGCTCCTGTGGTTCCTGCCGTTCCGAAGCAGACGGCCACTGTACCCGAGTTCCTCCTCCCACTCGCACGTGTAGCAAAGCAGCAGAGAACCTTCTACTTTACACTCCTTTCTCTTCTCCACTCCATCGCTTCACTGTGGCCTAACACTTCCGAGGTACCAAAACAAGCAATCTTCTTCAGGTTTTGCTCTGTTAATGAACTTGACCACACTGGATATTATTCCTCTTATTCCACAGCCAAGTTCTTGTCCCATGGTATTAGTAGAGTCAACTTTTGATTTTGGTAGAGTGCGTTTTTTTTCTTTCTTTGGATTTGGATTGGTCCTGAAAGCTTTGTAAACGGCGTGCAAATGTGTGTATTTACGATGTTAGGGAACATCAGGGTACGACTGAATTAAAGGGTTGTTTCCAGGGTAACACTCCGTGACTCGGTGATTGGCAGGGTGCAGCTTAGGCTGAGAGGCTTTATCTCTGGCTTATTGGGGTGGGTGGCTGATGGCTCTAGAGGTGAGCCATGACCTCTGGCAAGAGCTGAAGACAACCTCAACAGTAACTCTGCTCGCAAACACTTAGCCAAGCATCATGTACCACAACACTGAATCCTCAACTTGAATACTGATCAGGTGGCAGCACAAAGATGCATTCCCAGTCAGTCACGTTTTTGCCTCTTACTTATTTTATCACTTGATTTGTGCCTTTTGGAATTATATCAAAGAGTTTAGGTAAATTTTTATATATATATTTTGCCAAATTATTTAAACTTGTATATTGATGGTACGGGAAGCCGTTATCCTAACATCCAAATTTTTAAAGACTGTTTGTTTATGCTTTTATTTATTTATTTTTTGTTTGGGTTTTTTTTTTACAAAATTAAACCTGTGACCCATTTTTTTTTCTCCCAAACATCAGCCAAATGCACAATTGGTCTTCATTAATAGAACAATAATAAACTGTACTGCAGATATGTAGATACTCTATACGTAAGGGTTTAAGAAGGGAATGTTTGTACTAGAATGTTTAGTTTGTTTTGTAATTGTATGTGAAGTGCCTCCTTAGCTCTGCTCGGTTATTTCGTTCTATTCCTCTTCATTTTTATTTGTATGTGAATGGTTTCTTTGGGGAAGGTTGGCATGGAAAAATGCCCGCTTCATAATGTGGTGAAAACCGATGCAGTCAACTCCAAAGAAAATTATTGGCAACCTTCAAACAATATTTTCTAAAATAATTATTATATACAACGATTAAACTTTTCCATTTGCTGAAGAAGATACTTGGCTTTCCTCTAAGGTCATTCTCATAAGAACCTAATTCTCAAAAGTATTGACGCGTGTAAAGAATATTTCAAATAAATGCAACAAGACTCTTTAAAACAAGAGACAGATGGTTATTGGACCTTTCACAATAATCATTCAGGTGTTTTTTTATAAATGAAATATAACAGTTACACATAATCAAGGTCGGTTTGAGTAAATGAGCATGTGACTTTTGTGGCTCTTGTGAAGCCTGATCATCATGAATTCCACCACATGTCCGGATATTTAAGCCCAAAGCTTGGTTCAGAATTCGCCAGTTGAAGAGCATTCAAAAATATCAACACAATATTAGAAAATATAAAAAAAAAAAACCATGATCTGAACCGAATAGGGCATCTGCATCTCCCAGTGTACAAATAATAAATGAGTTTGAAATGTCCAGCATCTTTCTGCAGCCTGCGTCTTCACCGAATATTAATTTAAGGGGTGCAGATCATTTTTAATGGAGTGTTTTGTGAATGTCATTGGCACCCCTGACTTTTTCATATTATGATAAAAAAAAAAAAAAAAAAAAGAATTACATGTTAAAGCTTAAAACGTCACCAAATGCGTGTTATTGCTTTTTGCTTATATAAATGAGGGGTGCCAATAATTATGGAGTTGACGGTAGTCTTAGCTTTTTAGTAGGAATTTTAATGAGAGTTTTTGTTTTGTAGCCTTTCATTATTTTTACAATTTTCTATTGCTTTAATTATGAAATATTTTTGCTGTAAGATTTGATTCTGGGATGATTTGGGGATCTGATCAAAGTCTCAGCTTTAATACAGTCTAAAAATGACCATGAAAATCAGGTAAACACAAATTAGAGGCTCTCCATCATAAGATGATTTATTTATTTATTTTTGGATGGTAATGTTGCCTTATGTCTAAATAATGTTTTAATTTCTTTGAATATCGTCTACAAATGTCAAGCACAGTCTTGATAGTCGGCACTGAAATGAACATGCATTACTCTCTCCACATGCTTTGAAAATATCAACAACACTGGCATCTCCTGAAAGCTTTACAGAAAAGTAGAAGACTTAAAAAAGTTGCTTTGGGTCAGAGCATGGGGAAAAAAAAAGATGGATTATGGAAATTCAGATCTTATATGACAGTCTGCAAGGTTAAGACTTGTTTTAATTGTTAAGCTGTGCATATTGTACATGTCTTAATGTGTGTGGGCGTTTTTTATTCTGTTTTTCATTTACTTGCTACATGGTAACTGAACGCTCCTTTATGTTTATGCAGACGAGAATGGATCTTATGGCTTTGTTTAAATCGGAACCATGTAGTAAGGTTGATTTGAGTATTGTTCGTTTACCTTTTACCTCACATTTTTAGTATAGATAATTATTGATGAAGTTGCCTCCTTCATGAATACTGAATAGTTCTCAATGAATAGTTTAGCTAGTGATCTGTAAGATTATTAAAAGGTGGCAAGTTGAACAAACTAGCTCCAAAAGTCAGTTCCAAAAATGTCCTGACTGAACACTTTTTTTTGTACAAATGTACTGCACTACTGTACCGTTTATCAGACATTTTAAGTTTACAACAATGTTTCTCAATGATATAACATGAAACTGAGTTTTTTTTTATTTATATATACACTGCTGCCTGAATTGCCCTAAAATGCTTTACCTCTTCATTCAAATGCATGCATGGCTTTTGTGCATTTTCAGTGTCATGACAACACCGGTGATATGATGAAGTGAAACAGGGGTGTGCATGAGGGCTTAGACCCAACAAAAGGTCACATAAGTGAGCAGTCAGATAGGAAGGCCACTTTCAGTTGCATGGGGGTGTCCTGGGTGCTCATGCTCATTCATCTTCTAACTGCTGGTTTAAATAGCAAATTTGTTTATATTTTGTTAAACAGACGCAGCTAAGTTCATGAGAATTTATCCTGAGCAGGGATGCACACCTCCATGCACACCAAGTCCCTGAAACAAAAATAGTCCCATGCACACCTCTAGATTAAAATGAACCACGATGTGGTTTAGTGAGAGCAGTTTGCTAATTGTATACAGCACCGTTTAACAATGTTATGGCATGTCTATAATATCTGTACATTCCCATCCATATTCTCATTATATTGTGTGAAATAAGTATGTAGTCAAAGGCAAACTCAGTTTAAATGTACTCAATGTACTCATATAAACTTATAGGTCTGTACTTGTACCCTAGAAAGCAATAAGACCTGCTCAAATCTTCACTGTGCTATAGTGTGTGTGTGTGTGTGTGTATACACAAAGAAAATACTTTCAGTGTTTTCAATGACTAACTTAATTTTATTTGATAAATATAAACAAATTTAGAAATGGATGCCTGCAACAGCACACAACTGGGACAGAAGCATATGTACCACTTCAAATAGGAGACTGATCTGGGCTGCAGGCAGGCCAGTCAAGCAACGCTGTTGTAACTGGTGCAGATTGAGGCCTGGCATTATCCTGCTGAAATAGACATAGAGGTTCTTGACGCCATATTTTTTGCAAAATATCAATATAAGCGTTAACATCAATGGTATGTTCACATATATGCAGATCTCCCATGCCGTGGGTCTCCCTCAGAATCCGACCACTACAGCTTATCCAGAATGCAGCTGCACGTCTTGTTCTCAACCTCCCCAAGTTTTCATACACTACCCCCTTGCTCTGCTCCCTCCACTGGCTTCCACTAGCCACCCGCATCCAGTTCAAAACCCTGACCTTCGCCTACAAGGCAAAAACTGGACCTGCACCCACATACCACTAATCACTCCTCATACTTCGCTCCCTTCGGTCCTCCAGCACTGCCAAGGGCAAACATTCCTCACGACACTTCTCCGTATTGGCACCGAGGTGGTGGAATGAGCTTCTTCTAAGTGTCAGAACATCCGAATCTCTGTCCATCTTCAAATGACGTCTCAAAACATTTATTTTCCAAAGATTCCTAAACTAGGTATCCTTTTCATTAAAACAACAACAAAAAACCCTCTTTCATAGCTGATTGTACTCTTAATAGACATCTGAGCTAGTCAGTCAGTCATTTTCTATACCGCTTATTCCCAGTTACGGGGTCACGGGGGAGCCGGTGCCCAGCCGGCAACTC
>JAOTRJ010000045.1:13774414-13796099 GCA_028564905.1 Leptodoras praelongus | reverse complement strand
ATTCATTTTATGTGTACATCATGTGTATGTGTGTGCAAAGAACCACAAACAGCAGTGAAGTTTAATAGAGCTACAACTCCACACGGAACAGTTTCTACTGTAGAAAAAAAAAGCATATGCAGTAATTCATTTCTCTTACATAACGGAGCTGAGGGGTTCCCGAGCTGCCACGTGCTGAAGATTTCCCCCGGGTTTGGGAGAAAACTTGCGTTAAACACTCGCTTGTGGTTTCCGAGTGCATAAATCAGAGGCGGGTGAACGTGTGCAGCGGGGCTCCTGACTTCAGCTCCTCTAGATGTAGCGTAAAATAGCGCAGAGCTCTGGATAAGACAGCTCTCAGGATCGGATCTCCTCAATCTGACACACTGTCATAGCGCAGTGTGAAGAAGCAGGACCCGAAACACACACACACACACACACACACACAGATATTCCATGAAAATGTCTCAGAAAACCATCGATCACGTTTGCAAAATAAACGCAAAGCAGAAGAAAAGACAGGCTGGTCGTTTTATTGAACGAGGAGCACTGAGCAGCGCTGGGGAAAGTTGCAGGCAGTTTGGAGGAGCGCTTCACCGTTCCGCCGCCTCCTCCCACCGCACCGCACACCGCACCTACTGCAGCCAAGCCAAGTCAGCTCTCACTCTGCTCCCTTGTCGAGTGCACTAACTCGGAGAAATATGCAACACTTCGGTGTATCAGACTTTTTTTTTTGGGTGGTCGAACACTTTACTTACTAGTTGTTTTGTTTTTTGAACAAGTGTGCAACAAAACATGCCGCACAGTTTACTGCGCCAAAGTCCATTTTGTGTTCTGCCGGTGTCCGCAATGCCTTGCTGTAAGTGTGTGTGTGTGTGTGTGTGTTAGTGAGTGAGTCAGAGAAAGAAAGAAAGGAGAAAAACAGAGAGACTAATTCACATCTTTCCTGTGCGTGTTAGTTCAAATGTGCGGTAAGCAAAAGAAACACATGTCTCCCCATGCATACAGGCTGTGCGGTTTATTCTCATACCTGATCTGAAGGTCAGATTACATAACTGACATATTTATGAACGATACAGTCGTTGATTTGTCGATTGTTTTTTTGTTTTTTTTTTTGGTCCAAAGCTATTTCTAATTTTATTCCCACAGACCCCCGTGGATTTCCCATACAACAGCACCCTCCGGCTTTAATTGCGAAGTAAAACGAGAATGCAAATATATATGAAAATAAATCTACATGAAACATTCAAACATGGTAAGATAACTGGCTTATTAAGATTTAGAGCATTTATTACATTGAGATAAATGATTACAATGATAAATTAGAGCTGATTCAGTTAGAATCACACACACTCCCCGTACAGCCACACACACACACACACACTATAACTCTATCTATAATAACCAGCCTTATATATATATATATAAACGTCAGGCTAAACGTGTAGATTATATTCTCATAAACAATTATAAATAGCGGATTAATACCAAAATGAGCCAGAATGTAATGAGTTTGTTGTATTTGGCTGGTGTTATGAGCAGCTTTTTAGACTTGAACTCCAGCTTGAGTGCAATTGCATGTCTAAAGATTCTTGTGTTTAGGTTAAAGCATTTTGATGTGTGTATCTGGATATGATATGTGCTGCTGTTGGTGTGGAGAGACGAGCCTGGAGACTCCTCTGCCGGAATAGAGAGTGTGGCTGTGGAATGGTGGTTGCTGAGGTCTGGATCAATGCCATCATTGTGCTCATGCAATCTTTCTGCCAGCAGTGTGTACATAGCACTTATTCTGAATAGACCATACAGCATTTCCACAAAGGTATTAAATCTGAACAAAATTTGTAAAAAAAAAAAAAAAAAAAAAGAAGAAAAAAAAGAATAATTCATGTTTTAAACAGAAATGAGTGGACTGACGTTTAAAATTTTAAATAGCTCATCTGAACTTAATATTGCGCCATTATGATGATGATTATTATTATTATAATTACTGTTGTTGTTTTTAAGGCTTTGTGTGTCATTGCAAAATTTTGCAGATTCTTAAAGACAACTACAGGTTGTCATAAGAACGAATATCAAACATGATATGAAAATAAACCGGGTTCATAATGACAGAATTCGTTCGCTCGGGGTTCTTGACTTGCCGCGCGGTCATAAGCCGACAGCGCGGCGGCGGCGAGGCGGAAGTGAGCGGCGCAGGGCGAGGACCGGCGCACGGAGGGCCAACAGCGCCTCAGCCAATCAGAGACGAGAACGCCGATTCCAAGAGTTGCGAGCAGCAGCGACGACAGGCAGACAGAGAAAGTAAAGGCGCAGACGTGCCCAGTTCCAAAAACTCTGCCTCTTCTGGATCGCGTTCAACTGAACCACTAAAAACCTATCCAAAAGTCTGACTCGTAGAGGAAGGAAGATTAGAAAAAAAATCTGAGGTGTTCGCTGACTTGATTTTGCCTCCTGTCTGCCAAGAATTCTCTTCCGGTGTGCATTTTTTTTGAGAGCACCGCAGCGTGAAAAGAACAAAAAGAAAAAGAAAACAACAATCTAAAAAAAAAGTAGGCTGCATTTAAAACAAAAACAAAAAAACAAACTGAGACATGTGAAGGTACCGGCTTGATTTTCACATCGCCTCCTGGACATCCGTTTAAATCCATGCAATACAGTGCAATGGTACGTTACCATGGAATATAATATATTGCTATCATTTTGTGAATACTTTGTGAAGTTAATGTGCAAGTGTAATCCTCTGGCTTGTGCCGACGGTAGTCCATAGCCTAATGTAGTCCCATGTTTGGAGGGAATTGAATTTGAAAACTGCTGGAGAATGGCGGTATAAGTTGGATTGTTTATATTGTGCTTTGGCAGCCTTCCTATGTGGGTCGTATCGTCGTGTGTCAGAAGTCGGTGGCAGTGTTTGCGCCTAAAGAGATCAGTCAGCTCTTGGCATGTCTCCTGCTTTTAGCTAACTCGCCCCCTTGTAGCACTGCACCTTTGGCACGGTGCAGAGCCACAGAGTGAATACTCGGGCACGCTGTGTTGGAGCCAAGCGGCTGAATTTTACAGCACTGTTTGCTGCTTAAGACTCGCCAAGTTCACGTTTGTCTTGCGTGGTTAAAGTCAACTTAGTTCCACTGCTGCGCGCTGCACTTTGTTTCTTTATGACAGACTTGATTATGAACTTTTAAAAATCTCTCATGGTGTAACAATTCTTTCGGGTCTGAATGTGCACACATATAAAGCCTAAAGTCTGGCGGCGGTTTGACCTTGAACTAAACGTTGCGCCGGGGCGAAAAGCGCGATCCCGGTGTCCGTGTGCGTTTTTGCGACGTGACCGCGGACGCTGTGCGTTACTGGACAGACAGGGGGGTGGAGTGCACAAGGCTTTGTAGACTTTGACACCAGATTACGACGTGACGTGATGTGAATAAAGATCAGTGTTGCAAACCTGTGATCGGTCAGTGTTCTCCCGGGTCCGCGCGCTCAACCGGGACACGAGACACACCACGTCCAGTTCTTAAACGCTTTTATTTCCTTCTTGTTAAAGAAGCGCGCCAGAGGTTATACTGACTATCCAGTCTAAAGTAATTCACTTACCGACGTCCATGTGATCTACAACCCGTGCTGGGATTCCTTCACTCTGCTTTGTGTCACTTTGTGCACCGTAATTGTAGCTTCACTCGCAGAAAATAGGCTAATTATGATTGTAAATCCTATAGGCTAGATAAACATATGCGCTATAGAGCCACCCATACATAAAAAAATCACCTATACTTAACCACTCAAATAACCCGTTCTGTAGGAAGGCCTTGTACAACATTTTTGCCGGGCCTGACAGTTGACTTGAACACCGCATGGAAACACGTGCTTATATGTTCTTGTAATTTTGCAAAGTTACAAAGCAAAAATCACACCGAAATGTCGAGCAATGAAGACTTCTGTCGTTGAAGCCTATATAATAAATACATTGTGCTTAGATTGACTACTCTGACGGTGTCTGCACACTCATATGGTTATCAGTGATAAACATCTAAAAGCCACGATTACTTAAAACACCTAGTGCATTGCGTTAATGTTATTTGAAATACCGTAATATACATAGGCTTGAGCTGAACGCATGAAGTATTTAGGGAAATAAATATTAAGACAAAATTGTACGATAAAGTGTGAAAAGCTCGTGCTCGTGCGTAAGTGCTGTGGTTTGAGAAGGAGACCTGAAGGTGGGCTGTGTGGTAGGGAACGCGTTTGCCTGAAGAGGAGGAGTATTCATTTGTAATGAAATGAAAAAAAAAATCGTGAGACTGATTTGTTAGGATCCAGGAGACTAGAGGGTGTTACCGTTCGATATAATATCAAGTTTGAAAACGGCATCAGAAATTTGGCGCCTTCTAGATTTCGACTTGCACTTGTGACATTCTTCAAGATTTCCCCTTTAAAGCAGCATCAGAGAGAGAGAGTGTGGGTTTTTTTCACTCCACTTCACTCCGGTTGGAGCTCGGTCTCTGCGGATGCGTGCAGCGTTCCTGAAGGCTCTCCGCTTCAGTCTTTTGTGCTCCTGAGCTCTCGTGGGAATCTTTAAATGCTCGAGCTGGGATCTGCGAAGTTCGCCGCCGGTCTCTGATGAAGCTTTTCGCTCGCTTTTGAATGAGGACAAGTTCCAGTTGGCCGTGCACGGTGCAGCACGGGCTCGGGAGAATGAACCGATAATAACCGGACTTTGGTGACCGATCGATCTTATCTGCACTGGCGGCCGAGGTCATGATGTATTCGCCCATTTGTCTAACGCAGGTAGATCTTTACAGATCGCTTATCGATTAGGCTTTTCAATATTGCTGAGTATGCAGCGTGGCTGAGTTTTATTTGCTGAAATGCAAACTTGTTTCAGTCGGACGGTTCTAGGTCTGAGGAACATGGTTGCATTTTATTCAGAATTTTAATATAAATGGTGGAGATGTAACGTTTCAGTGCGCATTAATCAAATGAACCATCGATTTCAGTTCCTTATCTTTTACTTGCTTAGGGTGAAATTGTGTACTGTGCATTGAGTCGGGACTTTATTTTACATTACGCTTTAAAAGTTAATGGTGTGTGCCCGGTACGAGAGAACTTGAAGATGTCAGAGTGCATTAGGGTATATCATTTTAAAAGAGTGCATTAACGTTGGACATTTACGTTGTGCGCAAACCCAGGTTAGTTTAGCCATAAATCACACGTCCGCTGTAGGCTAAACCTATAGACGTGCAGAAGCTTTGCAGTGCAGGGCAGGCGAACAGAACCCGGACTGAGAGCGATCATTCCGCGCTTTAGCTTTAACTCGGAGGTTTTTGACGCCTTTTTGTTTTCTCTTACTCGAGCAGTGTGCTTGGCCAGGAGCGCGCAGAGTTTAAACGCAGAGCCACTAGGCGAGTGAATTAAGATGAAAACAGTGATAAGGCCGACTGAGCGGTTGGACCGAGTCCTCCAGCTTTGGCTGACACAATTTTACTGTTTATATTTTGCTTGGCACCACCGAGTGATTGACTGAGATATGGTTTAGTACAAAGGAGGGCTGAACCTGGCGCAAAGACGAACTTCACACACTTGGATTAGCCTCATGTAGTCTACTGTAGTCTTAGACTATACATTATACTACACATTCCTAATAATATGGCAAAAAACAAACAAACCCGAAAACAAAACATGAACTGAATCAGCCATAGGATTTTTGTACAGTCATGATTAAGGTATAACTACATCAGTTTATTACTAACACGAGAAAGTCCTACAACCATGAGCCAATTAAAGTCATTATCTTTATAATAATGATATAATGATATAGTGATTCTTTATATCATATCATTATATCTGGAATTATGTGATTTCCAGAATTATAAGTAAACATAGACTCCTTATGGAGGCAGTTTTTACGTTGTGCATTTGAGGTCTTAGTAACATTTCCTTTCACGGCCCTGTCTTTAAGTCGCATTACTTTGGACAGATCATTTACATTAAGTTGTATTAAAATAAATAATATTATCATAAATATTTATCATAACTTATTACTTTTTTATACTGTGCACTGTACAACTCTTTTCTTTGTCACTGGACCTGTTTAAAATCCATAAGACAAATATTTTCTTTTTGCATACATCAAATGATCTCAAACATCATAACAAAGGCACTTGGCATAATTTAAAAGCGTGTTATATGTACATACATAATTATGGGATCTGGAATTATTTGTGATTTGTGTACTACAGTAGACTGCATCTGGCCCAAGGACTGATATAAACTGTAATAAGATTATAATTGATTGTTATGTCCTTATACTAAAATAACTGCAATCCAATGTACAAAATAATTCAAACTTTTTAACTGTGGTCTTAGTGGGTTTCTGTAATAAATAATATTAAATGAAGACACCACTTCTGCATTATTAACAATGCCAACATTCCCAGTGTTTAACAGTATTAGACTACAACGTGTATCCTACCTAGTTATGTAGTTTTGTTGCGGAGTTGTGTAGTTTCTGAGTAGTGGTTAAGTGTTGGTGTGGAGTGCATGAGGGAAACATTGTAAGGAGGAGAGATAGGGGAGTGCAGTGCCGGTTGCGGTTTCCCAAAGAGCAGTAAGCTGCCTGCATAAATAAAGAATAATCTGTGGTTTAACTCTTCCAGCACCCGTTCGGCTTTTTGTGGAGTTTAGGAGTATAGAAATGCTCGCTCGGTTTTACTTTTCCGGAAAAAAAAGTCCGGATTGCAAGAATCTTCAGTGATTTTTCAGATCCCCACACTTTGTATTTCAACTAATTGCACTTCTTAAATGAACAAATGAATATCTTATCTAACATCTAATGTTATTTAATTCAATAAACTTGAAGACTAGTAACAGCATACTATCATTCAGTTGTAAAAATATGGAGGTAAATTAGATAGTCATCTATGTTACTGACACTTTTATTGATTTTGTTTAAAAAAAAAAAGGGAACCACTGCCCATATGTTACTAAACGGCCTACTAAAACTGGCGGCTGATTTGGCATAGTGCATTACACAGTACAAATAACATGTTGCGCTAGAGAAAGCTGAATAGGCCTGTGGTGTGTAAGAAGCTTGTGAATTGAGCCTGTAGGTGTTACTGCTTACTTGGCAGCAGACTTTTTAATGGCACTCGTACAAAGCTTTGGAGCAGAAAGAATGTCAGGATTGAGCCAAGATGCCATTTTCATTGTCCATGTTGGTTTGATTTTAAGAGGGGATGGGAATAATTGCTGCTCATTTTGGCTAACAATTTAAGTGACCCCCTTGGACCACAAAACGTCCCAACGGCAAAGCAGACCTATTGCTGGAAATGTAAAACTTTCCCTTCTTTAAAAAAAAATCCTTTCCTTTTTCAGAGTCTTACATCTTACTATGTAGCATAACAAATGCTTTTTTTGTTGATATCAGTAATAGATTCTGTCTGCATCACTTTTTTTGCTGGCTTTGTTAGAGAGGGTTGTGTGGGCCGCTACAGGGCCATGAGGCAGTACTGCTGCCGGAATGCAGGACTGTTTGATAAGAGAGCTGTACGTGTGAGGGACACATGCCCTGGTGTGCTAGCACATACAGCTCTCATAGAGAGAGAGACAGAGAGAGGGAGAGGGAGAGGGAGAGAGGTAGGGGAGAGCATGAGTGCTGCTCATCTAACTGTCTGCTGTATGTTGGCACAGCGTGAGCCAACGTGGTAAACAGTGGTATCCTCGTTCTGTGTGCCTGCTACACCTGCAGCCCCATACAGGCCAGCGTCGCTGTAAACTCAGCAGAAATGGTAGATAAACCCTTTTTTTCGTCGCAGTCTTTAGTTTGTCAAAATGCAAATTTAAAAAAGAATGGCTTCCATTGTACAGCACTTGGAATTTGTAGTGTATGTAATGCATCTTTGTGTGATATAATTGTAGTTTCTCAGTGTGTGTAATTGTCCTAAGGGCTTTTGTGGATTTGGAATCTTTAACGGCTGTCACGTAACTAATTTCTTCTCGTTTTTGTGCTTTCTAAATAGTCAGTTTTGTTTGCTTTGTTCGTTGAGAGGTAAGTTTTTTTTCTTTTTTTTTGGCCAAAATACACTCTTGGCTGCTTGATCAGGGAACCTATGCCAAAAAGGTCACGTCTACTCCTGTTCATTGACTTCCTTGTATTTTTCTGCCATCTCTTTTTTCTCCTTTGCTCTTCTCCCAGGACGAGTTCCATCCATTTATTGAGGCACTCCTTCCTCATGTGCGCTCCATCGCCTACACTTGGTTCAACCTGCAGGCCCGTAAGCGCAAGTACTTCAAGAAGCACGAGAAGCGCATGTCCAAGGACGAGGAACGCGCAGTAAAGGACGAGCTGCTGAGCGAGAAACCCGAGATCAAGCAGAAGTGGGCATCACGCCTGCTGGCCAAGCTGCGCAAGGACATCCGGCAGGAGTACCGTGAGGACTTTGTGCTCAGCGTGACAGGCAAGAAGCACCCATGCTGCGTGCTTTCCAACCCCGACCAGAAGGGCAAAATCCGACGCATCGACTGTCTCCGCCAGGCAGATAAAGTTTGGCGCCTGGACCTGGTGATGGTGATCCTATTCAAAGGCATCCCACTGGAGAGCACGGACGGAGAGCGCTTAGTCAAATCGCCCCACTGCACCAATCAGGCGCTCTGCGTCCAGCCGCACCACATCACCGTGTCCGTGAAGGAGCTCGACCTCTTCCTGGCCTACTATGTCCAAGATCAAGGTAAGTGCACTGAAAGAGTGGCAAAGGGTCTAGTTGGTGGGAGATATTACTGACAATATTACAAAGCCCTGAGGAACAGCCTGTTAAACTTAACTTCATTAACAACTTATTGTGATTCTTGTGAACATTAATTCATCCAAAGAAGCAGCAATATTTGGATTCTTTATATTCTACTGTTTTGATAGATTACATTTTCCAGTAAATCCATTAATCCATCTGCCTTTCTTTCTCTCTCTGATTATAATGTAACATTAAAGCATCAAATGTAAGAAGCTAAAGATCTTTAGATTAAATTGGATTTAGTGTACTTTTAAGCTGTTAATACACTGTTACATCATGTATAATGGGAAGGCCCTAGAATAAGAAGTTTATTAGTAGCATAAATGTATTGTAAGACATTTTCTTTCCCATTTTCTTTTCCTTTTTTTTGTACTTGAATTTATTTATCTTTTGATTAATTTTTAGGGATTACAATTGGGTTACTTAATAACTGAATACTGTGGTGCTCTATATATAATTAAATACCAATACCAGTGCCTAAAATCTTTCACTGCACATTACAGACATGTGGAGAACTTTAAATATTTAAATATAAGACTTATAAGAGTTATAAGAGTTAAATATAAGAGTTTAGAGTTTAGAAAAATCTATGATATAAAACATTAGATTGATTGAAAGGTAAAAAAAAAAATTTTTAAACACTGTATTTTATTGTTTACTATTTCTTATTCTTATTCTTACTCCTACGCTAGAACTATAAACCTAATTTCACTTGCCTGAAAAGTCGTCACTTCTTCCTATTAAAAACCCGCAATTCTAATAAAGGTTGAGCTACCCTGTCCTTGTAACAAGTCTGTCTTTATTACATTAGATGCCAAAATAATGTTTGTGTTTTATTGTAGAATACATGCGAGCCTGCATGTGTTTGAATGGTTGTGCGAGGAGGAGGTGGGTTATCGCCAGGCTTAGCGCCTCCATTTTGTACGAGTGAAGTGCCAGGCTAAGCAGAAGGCATAGCGGAGGGACAATAATGGTTGCCACTGGCATCAGGGTTGGCATCACCCTCTCTTTTGTGTCTTTGTATGAGGACGTGCATCCGGCCACTGACACTCAACAGTGGCCTAAATCTCTTACATCGCTTTGAACGGAGAGTTACAAGCTAGTAGCTTTTGTGCCATTAAGAAAAAATAGCAGTTAAAATTAGTATTTTTTTTATTGCACACACTTAACAGCATTTAGTGGAATTTAAATTCTGTAAACAACAGTAGCATTTAAATTCGGCAAATAATCAGAAAGTGCAGTTTGAATTTATTGGTAAAGCTTAGAACGTTTTCTGACGTAGCTGTAAACCCAGGTGTGACTTTTGTTTAAGGAAAAAAACCTTTTAATGAATATTTTGTCCACTATTTTCTATACTGTTTGCTAGAATGTTTTTGTAACGTGATGCTAAGAGACTATAAACTGTGAACGAAATACGTGATACGTGAATAACGATCTCTATTTATGGGTTTATTACATTACCGAAGCAAGCTTTGCCCTCTGTACCCTGTGCCCGTCTTCAAATAATGCCCCCGCTTTGTAGCAGGGCATATCCAGGACGGCCATTTTGTTTGTGTTGTGGTAGGAGAGTGGCATGGAGCGTGCCAGTGATGGAGGAATGGCGGTTGGCATTGAATCCTCTTTGTCTGCTAGCGTGCCTTTGATTCGTTAGCTGGCATCTGCAATGCAGTGGGCACGGGGGAAAGTTTTTGACACCGGCAGAATGGCGTGTGTCATGATTTCCTTTATAGAATTCACATGACGCATTTTTTCAATTCACAATATGAAAAAATATAGTTTAGCTTGAGTGAACATCATTTATTTCAAACGTTAAAAGCAGGATTTTTTTTTGTCATATTGTCTGAAACCAGACTGAGTCACTAAATGGCATGCGGTCTACCACATAGCACAAACTTGTTACCACAGCTAGTTTGGCCTGGCGTTTTGTGCCACAGTGCATTATGCCCAGTGCTGTTGCTAGTCAATACACAGTGGTGGTTTTAACATTAGCCTGAGCCACACTGGGCACTCTGCCCTCGGTTTCTGTGTGTCACACTAAGCTAGCTGGACTGTGTTGCAGTACCATGGTGAATGGGCAGTTCACTGTAGGGATAGGAGACTATCAGGAAGCACTGGTACGCTAGGCGGCAGGCATCATGCCATGTCCAGCCTCTGTGCCTCACTGAGCCCAGTGTAGCTATTGTGCCAGGCTCAGTATCCAGCAGGTGTGCTGTTCAGTCCCCTACCTTCGAAAATTACTGCCCCATCACAATCAGCCTTATCTGCCTTGAAACATAAAAAATATATATACATTTTTAAAGAAACCCCCAAACAACAAGGTATAAGGAAGGCAAAATGGAGTCTGCTTCATGGTTTTGGCTCAGGTGCATCCTTCTAGACATACAATTTATTCATCCAAAACCATTTTTTTCAGCTTTCTGAAGACCTGCATATTGTTATTAAAGACTGTGATCGTCTTTCAGAAATGTCAACGAGCTGTTCCTTTACTCGTCCTACGAGTCAAGTCAGGACGTGTGAAGTAAAGAACATTTCACACTGCTTTCATTTCATAACTCATAACAACACTGCATGTAAAAGGGAAGCGCACTAATATTTAGCTTTCAGTTACTGATCACATTAAGAGAAACACACTAATTTTTTTAAGGTATGAAAAAAAGGACACAATACAGGGCCATACACAATAGGATCTGGAAGTTCAATTAAAACAAACATTTAATTAATTGTATAAAATAAATAACTTTCTTAGTTAAGTCTTGTATTTTGTGTCTCCAGTAGTTTAGACATTTTTTAAAAAGAATGATGACTTTTTTAATGAGATAAACATAGAATTTAAAAACAATTTCCCAGTACTGTGTTTGTTACAGATATTTGGCCAGTTTAATTTGTAGCTCAAATACAGGATGGATAAAATTCATAAAATGAGCGGGCAAACAAATGTGTTTCATAAGCCGGGATGGATGTATGACTGCTTATATTTTGATGGCCTTCATCCATTTTTTAAAAACACAGCCATTAGGAACATGGGGAACAAATTTATTTTAGAGCTATTACTTTTGCAAGCATAAATTCCTATGCTTATTATATTATATTATATTATATTATATTATATTATATTATATTATATTATATTATATTATATTATATTTTCTGTGCAGTTAAGGGAATATAAATTCTATTTATTGTTCGTCTTCTTTTTTTTTCTTTAATTGATCGATACTCAGCGTTCCCCATTTACTCTAATTTCTAATATAAAATTTTAATTTCAATCTTTCTTTTCTTCTTTGAAGATGCAAGCATTTTAGCGGTGGCAGATTATTTATTATTTGTTTGGACATGTTGTAGATGCCTGTTTTACAAGCGTGCAACTTAGCTTTTGACCTCTGTGTCAGGACCTCGGCTAAAGGATGCGGTGGGAGTCCTGTGAAGTTAAATTGAGCACAACGGATTTGTGAAAACACAGAGGTGGCCGCGGCATGTGGGGGCAGACTAGGGGATTGTGTGGAGGGATTGAGGGTGCACCTGCATCCCCTACACCTCCCGTGACCTCTACATGTGTGGGTCAGCGGAGCGAGCCTCTCTGGCTTGCCTACAGGCAGCCAGTTTGTAAAACTCCCGCTCTGCAGCTTGTGTGTGTGATGATGGTGGTGTTGAGCATGTATTCAGCTCTTTGAGGGAAGTGTTACAGCTGGCCTAGTTTTCCAGTTGGCTGAGTCTGTGATAGAGTCAGGTCTAGCCACACTGACCTCCAGGTCACCACCCCTGCCAGTGACTAAGTACTTCATCTCCTTTTCTCCCTACAACTCTCACTCTCTCTCTCTCTCTCTCTCTCTCTCTCTCTTGCTCTCTCTCTCTCATTTCCACTTGTAGCAGTAGTTTACCTGGGGCTGTTCCAGACCTATAATGCCAATTGTACACCACACTCAGAATCTGGTCCAAAGGGACAGCTGCCCAGACACACACAAATGAACACTCTCTCTCTCTCTCTCTCTCTCTCTCTCTCTCTCTCACACACACACATGAACACTAATCCACAGCGGCAGAGATGGTTTGGACTTGGACTTTTGGAGCACCGACAGCAGCTTGTGTCGAAAAACCGTTACGAGCACACAAGCATAAGGGACGCCTTTGCTTCGTGGCATTTGTTTCTGTTTAACTATTTATTTGTTTGCTAGCTAATTGTTTCCAGTGAGCCGTTGTGGCTGTGGTGGTTGTAAGGCTATCTGTTTGGAAAGAGGGAAAGAGAGAAAGTGTGTGGTCGATCCATTTGTAGGCCTGCAGCTACTGACTTAAAACTACTGTCCTAAAACCAATACAGATGGCTCACTGCGTCTCTCCCACTCGGAGTGTCCCACCACCGAGTTTGGAGCAAAAACGCACGACTTGGTTTCAGTTGTGGAAATGAAAGGCAATAGCTTCTGTTTGATGTTTTAGTACACTGGTGTACCGCCACATTAAACATAAAGGGAGAAAGGGAGGAGGGATTTGCTGCTACAACTTCAGTCCACATGGTAATCTCAGCAACCCACAGGTCTTGTGTGTGTGTGTGTGTGTGTGTGTGTGTTTTTCATTGAGGTTCCATGATTAAAAAAACTTGTTTCAGCAGAAACATACATTTCTTGCTTTACTCTAGATTTGCCCAAGTCTGACTCTCTGAAAGGAATTGCTCTGAAAAGAAGGCTTTGCTCTAGACCTGTGTTTTGTTAGTTTGCTAGTGCTTGTCTGAGCACGAGAGAAAAAATGCTACAGCAACACAATACTCCTTAATTTTATCTCAAGGGCAAAAAAGAAAGCGAGCCAATGCTTGAGTGTATTAACAGTTCACTCATTTAGACCAGCAAGTTAGTAATCTCTTTTCCATTTTGCTAATTTTAGAGGCAAAACAAAACAGGAGATACAGGCAAGTTAGGATATGTTAATACAGCAAGCGTAGTATTGTAAACTTGGCAAACGTGCATTTCTTGCAGGGTTATGTTAGAAATGTGAATATTTTTGCATACAGACTTTGTGCTCCATCGCTCTCCTGATTCTACTTCTGATCCTGCACCTTCGCAGTGTGGAATGAGTGCTGCTGAGAAGCTGAAGGTCATTCGGGGAAGATTTGTGTTTGTGCTGAGGCAGTAAGGCCTTTGCTGGAGAGCTGATTAGTATTCTGTACGGCCTGCGGTGACTACCTCACGTAAAGCCATAACCTATCGAACACATTCCCTTAGTCTAATCCATTTAGAGCTCCCTCCAGCTCTCTGGCCTTCTTTATTGATTTCCCTCCCCTCCATGTAAGACCTCCTTTTCTCTTCTGCATCCCTTGCTTGCTGGATCTCTGCTTCGCTGTTGCTTCAATTCTCTGGTATACTATTACTGCACATAGTGCCGTAGAGAACTGTTCATTTCTACACTTCTCTTGCCTGTCTGGTGTATCATTTTTTTTGAGGTCTTTCTTTGCTTATTATAGCTTTTTTTCTACAGGGGTTTCTGCATGCCTTGTGTGTCCTGTGTGAATTTTCTGCATGCCTTTTGCCTATAGTACACTTTAACCTTAACCCTAATTCTTGGTACTTGTCTTTTGATTTCTGTTCTTTGTCTCTGTTTTCACTCAGCACCCCTCCCCATGGGCAGTGCACAGAGCTGGATGTTGTATGCAGGTTTCAGGATTGTGTATGTGTGTGTGTGTGTGTGTGTGTGTCTGTGTTTGTATTTTTATATCTTTGTGAGGACCAGATCTCCCCACAAGGATAGGAATATCTGATATATTTGACCCTGTGGGGACATTAATAATTCTGTCAATGGAAAGTCCTCACAAGTACAGCAAGACAATATCTGTGTGTGTGTGTTGTGTCATTTCATTGTGCAGATCTCTGTGTTGCACTTTTACAGTAAGTTCTCTATAACCCTGAGTCACCCCCCCCAGTACTATTTCACTCAAGCACTCTCCATGGCAACAACACCATTTACTTATACATGACATTTTAATACTTGGGCGTACGTACAAGTGCTGTTGAGAGACCGAAATTTATTTTGAAATGATTCATCAAACGAGCTTCAAGCACTTAATCACTGTTGACCCTCAATCTGTGCCAGAATAAGCGAGAATGGGAAAATATGTCTGAAAATGTACTTGCATTTCAGGGGTCACTTAGAAGCATCTACACTTTGCCTCTTCACTTTTTTTTGCCAAGAGCTTATTTTGTATTTTGAGCATTCGCGTTCCTGGAGTCCCACGTCATCAGTGCAGAACCCACAACGCTCTGCTGCTCTCCAGGGCCCTGTTGAGCAAAGAGCATCACCAGAGCCCCTTGTCTCCTTCCCTTGCCTCCCACGCCTCCCTCAGAGGAAGACTGATGGGTTCATCGTCCTTTTTCTATAGCTCACTGTATTGGGTGTCTGGGTCTTGTCCCACCAGCACCACCGCCACATTTTACTGTCTCCAGCTGCCTTGACATGGCTTTCCTCTCTATCGTCTATCAACCAGACATCCTTAACATGCAATTATGGTCATGGCCAGAGAAGAGTGCAGAGGAGACAAGATAGCGGGAGGTGGGATGGGGTGTTTCCCAGAAACTATAAAGTCTTCGGAGTTTGAGAAAGCGAAAAAGCTGACAGAGACTGAAAGAGAGATATATCGAATGCAGGTAAACTCAGACAGTGAGACAGAGAGAAAAGGTCTGAATTCCTCCATTGTGGGATGACTGGTGTCTTGCATGTCTCCACGCCAACAGGCATTCTTCACAAGGGGGACAGCGAATGAATAGCTGCCAGCGAGGGCCAGAGACAATTGAAGAGGTTGCTAAGGGAGACAGTGACTTCTCCCCCCTCCGCCCACTGCAAAAGTCTTTTCATGGAAGACAGGCCTCAGAGTGATGGCCGCCTCCTCTTTTGTCTGGTCTGGTACAGTACCTCCCATTGCTGAGACAGACGGCTCAGAGTTAAACGCACAGATGAAGGGAGGGTAGCTGTGACAGGGATGGCCCAAAGTCTGTCTGAAGGGGGGGGTAAGTAATGCAAAGCTATAAAACACAGTTATAGGTGACTGTGAGACAGACACTTTATGTGGTGAGCATTTGTTCAGAACATGGCCACGGATGCCCAGCATTTTGTAAACCCTTCTGGGAACTGTCTTATTGGGTCTGTTCCCAATGATATGAAATACCAGTCGTGGTCTCAAGACCACCTTTGAACTTGCTCAGTCTCGTTTGATAATTAACAGCAATTCTACTCAGTCTTGAATCAATCTTGGACTAGAGTAGCACGGGTTAGACTTTTATTTTAGACGGACACTTCAAAACCTCAAGATTTTTTCCACCACAGTGAAATTTATATTGTATTATATAAATAATTCACTTTATATTGACTGGTGCTATGTATTTGATGTTAGCCATACAGGCGAAAAATATTTTTCAGGTCTTGGTCTAATCTTGGTCTGGACTCAGCCTTGACCATCCCACAATCGATAGACTTGATGTAGGTGGTCTTGTACCCATGGCTAATATGAAAGTTTCACCTTGTACAGTAATGACAATGTGGCAGATCTAACAATGCCTCATTTGTGTCATCTTGAGAGAACTTGGTAGTGATTATATCTTCAAAGTGTAATGGATCTTCTTCCGAAACAACTTCCCAACGAATATAGGGAATAATCATATTTCACTCAAGAACCATTGGTCATTAAGAAAACATTTTCGCTCTTCAGAAGCAGCCCACTATAGCTGACCTGTGTCTCCTGTTGAGGTCCTGCGAGATGGAACAACACAAATCCCAACCTTCTGTAATCTCAAGGATGACAGATTTAAAACACTTTCCCCTCTGATGACTACATCCTGTTTTCATTGCGTAACGGCAGATTTTCCCTAAATCTAGTAAAATCAGGGAAAAGAAAGCGTATGGGAGACAAGAAACATGTCAGAAACCTTGCCTTGGACTATGGAGTTGGCTAGCAGTCGGGTATGCTTCTTGTCTCCAGAGTATCCCGTGCTCACTTAACCCACTATAGAGACTTCTCTCTGTCTATGCTGCAGTTTTAACTAGAGTGTTCTTCATGGTAACGCTGACTTCACATTTATTTTCAGTTTAGTCCATGTGTGTGATTAGATATTAATGGCTGGAACAGAACAAAACAGTAGTTGGTGCTTTTGACCTTGCCTCTCTTTGTTTTATTCTGCTTGAGAAGTCAATACCTGTAATTCAGGTCATGGTGTGCTGCAGAACGTTCTGAGCAGTTGGTGTGTTAAACACCGGTGGTGAGTGGTGAGGAATGAGTGCTCGATTGGCTGTGATTAAAGCCAGCTCTCTGGTAACAGTGCCCTGTAACGGAGCTGTTAATGAAAGCTGGCCTTGGCGGGCTGAGCAGCGCCCTTGTTACGAGTGCCCACGTTGAAAGGATATACATGTTGTTTCCAGATTACTGAAATTCCTCTCAAATTAGTCTGCTTTTCTGCTTGGCATAGGAGTCTAACTTCTACCCCCTACCCCCCCTTCTCCTCCTCCATGTGCCTCTCTGTCTTTTACCGAACATAAACCTGTCTACATGTACAACCACACCCACACAAATACACACTCACTTGCCTTACATTCAGGTCCCTGATGTCTGCATTTAGACAAAATCATGTATGCACTCTGGGTAACCACAGCATCTGTCTGAAGTGAGAGTGTATTTTTGAGTGTACACATGGAAGATTGTAATTAGGACGGTTACATGTGCACAGACCTTAAACCTGCAATTACATTATGCGTCTCTCCCAAAATAATAACCTAACAACATGGAATAATTAAAGGAGCATTTCTAGGGAAAGTGGTGTTACCGCTACGTGAAGGCGGGTCAAGTAATGAAAGCCTGTCCTTCTTTGTGTGTCCACATTCAGTGTAATCAGCATTTTACAGCTAAAACCCTGATTTGTAGGTTCGGTTAGGTCTGGGTGTCAGGATGGAAGCTGGGATCATCTGTAAAGAAAGGCGCACAGAAAAGGGATGGTTTTAAACAGGGTTGTATATGGATGCTGGCCCCTTGATGTCCACTCTCTTATACTATCTTATAACCTCATTCATCCCCACTCCAAACACACCCCAAACTGGACCTGCCACATCAGACTTCCTTGAATTCATCAATATATCATAAATAGTCTCCATAGTTGTGTATATTGTATATTGTAGTGTCAGTGCACAGCTCCAGAACAATGCCACCTTAATGTCGAAACAGTCTGTGAACCTTTGATCCTGGGTGAAGAGGGATTAGAGGAAAGTTCACCATTGTTTTACCAAACAGAGACTGTGTAGAGTTACCCTTTCCCTAATATTCACATATCATGTACACTGTTGTTAAACCTTAAACCCAAAATCTGTGTGTGTGTGTGTGTGTGCATGCACACTCCCGGGAGAGCTGTTGTGAACAAGATTCAGAACAGAGGTGTGAAATCTGGAAACACACCACCATTGTACTTGGTGAGAAAGGAGACATACGCAGATAGCTTTATCGAAAGAAAACTGAGAAAAATAGAAGTCTAGACTGAAGTCTAGACTAGTCTAGAGGGAGTCGTCCTGTGTTCTTCCTGTATAGCAGATAGCTAAAAAGCCGTAGATTGGGATCAGGCCCCTTGACTAAAAGCCGCCTGGCAGCTTAGCCTTTATCGCTAACCCTTGAGTGCTGTCACATTTTAATGCACTTAGCCCTAATTGGAAGAGATGTGGCCTGAAAATGCTGATTGTGGCTCAAGTTAAGGTCAAGGCAATGCTATCTGTCTGGCTAGACTCAGATATTCACTTAGACAGGGAGGGAAATTCATTGCAGATTACTGGCTAGGCTGTTATATTGCATGTGCTAGCATAGAGCCTTGACTTAGCGTGTTAAAAAAAGAATGAGTTTAAAAATGCTATACTTTCTATTAACTGTTGTAAATAGGTTATATTCCCCTCTGTTTTCAAAACCAGCAAGCAAGAGTTTAAGAGGGATCAAAGACCTGAACTAAGGCCTATGCAGACCCAAAAGGATGACTTTTATTTGTTTAACGGACAGTGGAAAATGCCCGCAATCTGAAACACATCACACATTTGAAATATTTCAGATGTGTGTCTAATGTGCAACTGTAACCAACATGTTTTCATGGTAACAATACAGCTATGTAAACCCATCCAAAGATGTTACATTAATGTTAGAAGTTCAGAGGAAAAGAAAACACAGGATACTAACAGCCAGATTATAAATAATATTAAAAAAACATCCAGTAACTAAATGCAACTAAATGCTATATATATTTTTCTTTGCATCATTACTTAGGTAATCTTAAATGTTATGTATTATAAAGATCCTTATGGCCTGATGAAAACATTTTTTTATAATGTGTCCAAGAAGAAACATTTTATTAAAAAAAAAAAAAAAGAAAAGATGCCTTGTTGCAGCAAAAAATATTTTCAGACCCTGTGTGCAAGTTGCCACAGAGCAGCACGTGTTTATTTAGAAAATTTGCCATGTGAACTTGTCTGCCCTTGATTACACAGCGTGTGCACAGTGGCCTTTAGCCGTACAGTCTTAAAACACTGAACAAATGAAACACAGAGAGAGCTCGCTGTTTTGGGATGAGGGGATTGAACGTAGGACAAGGAATCAGAGCAGTTTGTTTTTATTAAAACATCTTCATCTGCTTATGCTAAAGTATCTGGCAGTGTGAAAGCAGGAGCCTGACGCTGGAGAGGCTCAAACCAGGCTCGCCATGTGTGTCTTGTTAAGGGCAGTTATGACAAATGGCAGCAGCTGTACAAACTAATCTCTCTGTTCTTTCACACATGGCGCCCAATTAACAATGGGCCACTGTCGGACTGTAATCCACAACCAGCCAACCTGCTCCTACTCCCGCTGGCTGAGTGAGGGAGAGGCCGTGCTTTACAGCAAATACAGTATAAATATGTTCATGCACGCACACACACACACATACACACAGAAACACATTGCAGTGGCTGGCTGGGATGTATGTGCAGAGGGAAGTGGCCTGTCAGGGGCTACATTCCCACTGGGTTTGTAATGATGAAGTGCATGTTGCAGTGGTCACTGTCAGCTGGACTCCACTCAAATGAATACACACTCTTCATGAGACTAATGGCCTCCCATTTCTTGGGCCGTATGTTTCGCTTATCTATGCCTCAACTCCATTAGTACTGCAGATTTGCATAATGTGACTAGTGTAAATATATGGCTTTAATTTTGCCCTGAGAAGACAGAGAAAACTTGGATTTAAAGAACAACCAGAACAAAAAAAACTTTGGGAGTTGTCCATTAGAAGGAGCAGGATAAAGTTTGCAGTTTGGACAAGTCTTTTTAAGCCTAGTGCAGTCATCTTGGCATATGAGAGATGTGGTAAAGAAAAGTGGTGTTATGTGCCAGGCATGAGGTGGCAGGGGAGGGCCAGTGAGCATGAATGAATGGAAGCTTCTGAATGGGGAAAAAAAACTAGGATTTGTTTCCATTGCATCCAAGAATCATTAAGCTTAGCCCCTCTGGCTGTGAATCTCAGTTCATGGACAAAGCCACAGGGTTCCTGCCCAGAACGTCACACAGAGAGAGAGAGAGAGAGAGAGAGACAGGGAGAGAGAACAGCACAAGACTTGGAAAGAGTGTAGGGTAGTCCTAACCAACACTGGCAAGAGTAATGATTACCCGCTCAATTTACAACACAGTCACACACACTAGGCCAGATCAGTCCATTACCCACTGGATGAGTGTTTTTTTAAAGACCTGAAACATTGCTAGAAACATTATAGTCCAAAAGCAATATAAAATGTAATACACTATTTAATTCCACCTTTTCTTATTTTGGTTCTTTGTGATATTTGGTTTTGAAATGGACATTTTGGATGAAACCGCCACCAGGATCAGGTGACACACTATCAGTGAGATACTGTGACAGGGAAGAGAATAGAAGACCTGTATTATAACCACTGTATTTTTTCCCCCTTTTAATAAGGATTAATCAAATGATGAAATAAAATCCAGCTAGAAGAAGGGAAGTAGGGGTAAGAGGATCTGCCGTGCCCTTAAGAAAGGTTTAGGTAATGTGAGGACCACTTGGCATGACTCTTAGCCTCCTTTCTCTCATTTTTTTCATTACCTTTCTTTTGGTATACATAAAGATACACTTTATTTCAGTACACATCCATTTTGGTTATGTGGGTTTCAGTTTTGCCAGAGAAGAAAAAATATTTTTTTTTCCTTTTAGCTGGAGTTTTCAGAGAGAGAGAGTGTGGTTTGGCTGGTGGTGGCTAAGCGCTTGTACTTAAAGGAAGCCGCAGGTCCTATCAACTATTGCAGTAGTTCAGTGCTCACTGTGAACACACACTCCTTCTTGCTCTCTCTGTCTCTCGCACACAGAGACAGGAAGAGGTCCTCTCCACATGCATAATCACATGGGCCAACGGCAATCATGCTGCAACTTTGCTCGTCCAGCATCTCCCAAGGAGATCAGATCACTGCGAGTGTATGTGCCTGTGGGCGCGAGTGTGTTTAGCTTAAGAAAGAAAGGGGGTCATGCCAACACACAACCACTGGAGAGAATTTTATTGTTATTTTATTGCCATTCTTTTCTGTGTTACATTATGGAAAAAAGTCTTTAATGTGCAGTGTTAGTTACTGTACTATGCAAAAAAAAGATTGCATTAGTGAGTCAGTACATTAATGTTGCACAAATATGTCATTTACGAAAGCAACACATTACATAACAGACCACGTTTCAGACAAAAAAACATAATGAAGGCTGCTGGGTTTTGAATACAAAAAAAAAGTTCTTGTGACAGTCAAAGTCTCCAGAAGAGCTGTGGCAGATTCTTTTAAAGAGACTAAGAGTATCAAGTGCTTATGTATATGTATTAATATATCAGTCAGTCAGTCATTTTCTGTACCGCTTATTCCCAGTTACGGGGGAGCCGGTGCCCAGCCGGCAACTCTGAGCGCAAGG
>JAOTRJ010000045.1:13750687-13764643 GCA_028564905.1 Leptodoras praelongus | reverse complement strand
TGCATCATAGGAATATGTGTGTAAAACTATCAACTATGCATGTTTTTTGTTTTTTACATCATAGGCTACCTGTAACCTTTTTTTCTGATAGTATCTCAGTATCCCTGTATCTTGATCTGACAGTATCTGTTTACTGGAGAACTTTTGTCTGCAGATGTACAATTTCGGTTTAGGCCGTAACCTAAAGCAAGTTCATCGAGGCAGGAGTGTTACTGACTTAGCTATCGCTGTTCTAAGCACTCGGGTAGCTGCGGCTGATGCATTTACGTGCTGTTGTTGTGTTGATCATTTCCTCTGCCGAAAGCTCTTATGAAGAACGGCGGATGAAATGAGACGTGATTTAGAGAGGTCTGTCACAATGCAAGTGGCCACAGTTGCCGCTTCCTACTTTTGTGTGGATGAGGACCCGGGGGTGGAGCAGCGGATGCATGGCCCTGGCGCTTGGCCCCGGCAGAGGGAAGGAAACTCGGTGTCAAAGGCAGCCCTGTTATCTGAGGCAAAGGCGTACGCTCTGCCTCAGCGGCTGTGTCATCGTCACAACAGGAGAGATCAGATACTGCAGACCAACTGAAGGATTTCTTGATTAGACAAAAGTGTTTTTGCAGCTCCTTAAAAGTCCTCCTGGGCCTCAGACGTGAGAGAGAGGTGTGGCAGAACTCGAGCCTTCATCTAAGTCTACTTTTGAGTATTTGTTTTTTTTCAGACTAGCACAGGGTGTGCAGGGTTTTCTAATAACCTTGAAAGAAGCCCTGCAGGCCCCAGTTCACCGAGTGCATATGGCATATTTCTGCTCAGTGTGCCGAGGCTGCCCCTGACAGAGGCCCCCCACCCCATGCCTGCTCATGCACACACACACACCCACACACACTGAAGCCCCCCCCCCATTGCAAAGAGTGCTCCCAGTAGATATGCTCTATGGCTTCTCACAGGCTCCATGAAGGAAATGCATTATGTGTAAAAGGAATTCCATATGGTGACATATGATCTGTGTAATTCCTTCAATTGATAAAAAAGCCCTACCTTTGTGTCTGCTTGGCACGAATAGTTTATAAGAAGCCTCCTCCTAATGTATTTTTTCTGCTTGTTCTTCCTGGGGCCAGACTGAGGCCTGCGCATTACTGCACAATGTCTGCACTTGGGAGTGTGTGGGCTCCAGAGTTTGCCATGGTGAATATTTGCAGACAGAGGTCTGAGTTGTTCCAGGTAAGGTGTGCCAAGCTCAAGTGGCTTGGACAGGGTGAAAAGGAAGTGTTGCAACACTTCAGCCAACCACCTGGGACTCCAGCCGAAACCCTTGTGCCCGTTACCTGGACCTGAGATCAGCTCTGGGACTGGGTTGTGACTTCACTTCCAGTGACTCTCTATGTGAAAACAAAACGCTTAGGCATGTGGGTTGGAGGAATATGTACATGTGAACACTTGCCAAGAGTGCAGATTATTGAGTGGGGTCCAAGTGTGGTCCTTTGATATCTTCACTAGTTCCCATGACGCAGTGGCATGTCCAGCTATATGCATGCAGATAACATTTTATAGCTTTTGGATTGCAGCCTATTCAAGCACTTTGGGACTGTTATTTTCACATTAACATTTAATGTTGTATATCTAAAAGAGGTATGAGAGTAAAAAAAAAGCATTTGAGGGGATGTTGAGGCTTATGTTAGTTTAGTCATTCTAGTTACAGCTGCACTAGCTATCTTAATTGGAATTGCTGAACTTGCCAATGCCTGACCACTTCTCAATGCCTGACCACTGTAATGTTCACCTCTTAACAACATGAAACATAGGGTTTATCACAGGCGTATCCAGCCTTGTCCAACCAGATCAGGGATGGTGTGGGTGCAGGTTTTCCTTCCAATTAAGCCACACTTCATTCCACCTGTTTAATCAATGGATTCAATCAGTGTATCTTGACTTTCAGTAGTGTGTAGCTTCTACTTGATTAGAAAGAAAACCTGCACACACCTGCACCCTTCTCAGATAAGATTGGACACCACTGGTTTATCAGATGTGTACATGTTTATGGCTGAGAGCCTAAAAGGCAGTGAAGTTTAGCAGGGTCTTTTCTAAGATAATCACTGCATGTGATAATAATTAATACACAAGATGGTAACATATGTGGGCTGTAAAGATTACTCTAGAAGTGTTTAGGCCTTCTAGGAAAGATCTAAACTCATAGATTAGTGTGCCATTCACAGAAAGTGTTGAAAAATTAAGTCCACACAGTATGCATGACTGAGAAGAAGCTTCCATTCTCTTCCCTTCTCATAAGCAAGAAGCAGCAATTCTCCCCAATATTGTTTACCTTCCAGATAAGAGCTGTCTGATCTGCTACCTTGCTTCAACCTCATACTCACATTTTCTGAAAAATTCAAAGCAGCATGCTCAGATGAATGCAGATCCAGGCAGTTTGTGAAGAGAATCAAGAAAGACCAAGCAAGAAAGACCCCTACAGAGAGGTAGCACTGTAGAGTTAGCAAAGGACTTCGGACAGAGAAGTCCTGAGATGGCTCATGGAAAAGCTTATTGGTCAAAAGTCAAAAGATATTAACATGATACATTATTATAAATTTCGAGTGGGCTTTTCTTGACCTTTCCCATTAATGCCTGCGTCTCTTAACGACTGTGCAAGGAAGCCTGCTATAATTCTCATGCTACAGAACATAGATTACAAAAAGAGCAACACATTTTTGCACTCCGCTGCAGTCTTTTTCTCCCTCGCACAAGGCTTTCCCTTGTCCCTACTTGATATGTGGCATTTGTTGAGTCAGCCTGGAAAAGAAATATTTATATATTCAAGACAAATCTTTTATTCAATGTGTGGCTACTTCTATAAATAATGTATTTCAATGATATATTATTATGTAAAAGCCTGAATAAATAGCAAAATTTAATAGACAGCTTCAAATAAACATACTGAAATTGAGTAAGTAGTAGCCATGCATAATAGAACTGAACTCTTTTTAGACTTCTTAAGTTGTCTTTCATTCGACCATTAAGAATATTTTTTACCTTAAATTTGCTTTAATATATTTACATTTTATGCTGGAATGGAAAAAAAATGGCCTGACAAACACAAGACATGCAGCTGCTAACGTATGAGATTCTGTTAATAGCAGCGTTCCTCAACATCTGCTTAATGCCAGACTTTGTGTAACATTGTTTATGGTGTTGGAACAACAGAATCTGAAATTCATTTAGCGGTTCCTCTTCTCACTGTCGCATGTATAAACTGAACACTGGAGCCAAACCACATGTTGTTACTGCTGCAGCCCAGGGCCGCCTTAGCAAGCCTCAGGAGCACATGGCAGATTTGCCTTTCTGAGTGTCTGCCAGGGAGGAAGGACCCTGCAACTAACAGAACGTGAATTATGGCATAGCATCTGCCCATTATAAAGGACTACCCAACATGCGCTGAGATCACCGGTCTGCCTCTGCAGCTGATTGGCCCATTGCCTGTCTTCTGACCTTGTAGCGGGCATCCTGGACTCTCCAGAGCTGAATGAGCGCTTCCTTCATTATGCTTGTGTTAATCATCAGCCACTGGCCTGCTGAAACTTTCCGCCTGAGAGGCTTTATCAGGAGAAGCTGCTTCATGCTCTTGTAGTGTCCCTTCACGGGTGTCTGATCCAGTGCTGTAGCCCATGCTCCTTAAATTGAATTTAAAAGCTTCTGGAGGATGTATATCCAATAATAATAGATTTGTGGCGGAGAATGTTGAGCTTTAAGTTTTAAATTTTAACTCTTAAACTGGGGATCATAAATATACCCACAGAAAACTACCAGGTACCTAGTGAAGCCACAATGCAGTACACCGCGTTGATCCGGCTATGCAGTATTCTACATGGCTGCTTTGAGTTAACATGCATCTGGTATGTGTTTCACATGGTCCACTGTACGCTATGCTCATTACCCAGATCAAGCATTTAACGGAGTTGCAGGGGCCCAGGAGTCTTTAGGCTTTAGTTAAGACCTCGTGAAGGTTCTAACCCTAGGTTTTGTTTACCATTTGGTAAAACAGGTGAACTGTGGGAATTATAATACACAACAGCATTAAAGGATGAAATAAATACTGCTTAGCTAAGTGGCTTTGGATAGCAAAGTGGTGGTGATGGAGGTGCACATGGGGTTGTGTAGCTTCTCTGCACTTTGTAGTTATATTTTATATCGTACATGCTTTGTGAATTGCATTGAACATTTTTTTTTTTTTTATATCAAGGGTAGGAGCAGTCATTTATAACTGTCATTCTCACACTGAAGCTCCTCCCGAAACTATAGGCTACCTAATTTTGCCTTTTCTGAATGAGAGAAAGAGAGACTCAACATTGAGAGTACTTTTTTAGTAATTGAATGTTGTAGCAGAAACAGACCACGAGAGGCTTCGGCAGCATCTATTTTCACTTGGTGAGTGTTTTTGAGTCTGAAATGAAGGGTGTTGTAGCAATATAAGAGTGCTCCGACATCTGTTCGCTATGCTGTTTTTATGTTTGCAATGACACATTTAATTAAGCACTTTCCTCCCAAGTTTTGTTCTGAGCATGCGTTTTTGGCGGCGCAGCCTAAATGAGTGAATGCTTTGTTTCTTTGTCAGTTTTGTGCCAAGATCTTGCCTTGGATGTGGTTATATGTCCAGTAAGACATTTAGCATCCTAATTTGGGTAGAAGTGAATGTGTGTGTGTTGTAGCTTGTATGTAAATGGTTGCTTTGCCCTTGGGCCGAGCTGGACATCGGCCATAGTCGGATACTCCACCCCTGCCACCTTGGCACTTTGCCCCACCTCCTCGTGAAGGAGTTGGCACTCAGCTGACCATCTTCCTCTCTACACACACAGGCCTGCTCAGGACCTGAGCCTGGCATGGTCACAACCTGCAGCGTAAGGAATCCTTGTTGCCTTGTAAACATTCAGCAGGATTTTCTTAAACACATCTAAAATCACCTGGTTCTGATTCAGGTTCATAATAGACACATAGACACAACTACAATCCGTGTCCTTGAATTATAGGATTAGTTATGAATCAATATTTTACATATTATTTATTACCTATTTCCATATTTTCCCACTTGTTTGACAACTAGTCTTTTCACAGTTCATCGGAACTTTGAGAAACATTCAATGGACACAAAGCAGTCTAATACCAGGTGAATTAAAAGATTATATGTATTCAGCTCCTAATCTGGTCTTAGATAAAGTGAAGAATATTACATCATTGGATTAGTGATGTATTAGAGTTTCTATAACCAATTATGCTGTTTCATAAATTTCTTTTGTGAGCCTAACAAAGATGTTATTGAGGAAACACTGCTGGTTTCTTTTTCTACTATGAGTGCAACTGTAATGTACAGTCAGCTGCAGACGTATTGGCATTCTTGGTAAAGGTTAAATAAATTTGAGCACATTGTTAACTAACCTAAATGTACTTTAGTTAAAGGCTAGATTTCTCTCATATTTCAATGCGAATTTAAGCTAATTAACCATAATTTTCATAACCTTTTCTTTAAGCCTTCTTTACCGACTGTAACAGCATACAGCATCTTAGTCCACATTACTGTAAATCTACAGCACATCAAACATTCTATTGGAGCGTGAATGTTTATAAACCTTCCTATCATTTAGATGATTTTTTTTTTTATTATTTAAATAACACTTAGTAACAAAAATGTAACTTTTTTGCCCCAGGAACTAAACTAGTACTAGGACCATATAGTACTTCATAAACTGAATTCAAATCTGTTTTTAGAATTTTCCTATCAGGCATGATTTTAAGTTATTTATTAATAAATATGTTGGATATTACATTTAAAACTAATGTACAAGCATATTTCTAAAATGTAGAAGTGCATGATTTTTGCCCATGTCTGGCCCCAGGAACATCCCTCTGTAGTGTCCAGCAATAATCTGCCAACACAGAGGGGCATCACTTTCCTCAGTACTGCTTTTCCATGTAAGCGAACAAAACAAAAACTATGGATAATAGATAAATTCTGAAAGAAATCTTTGGATTCAGAGTGAAAAAATACTTAAGAAACTTTTTTTGGGACAAAAATCTTAAGCTTATCTCATGTTATTGATGTAAATGTCACATGAAGTATGAGTATGAAGAGTTTCGTGTGAATTTTGCTGGAGATATGGTTCACACAACATGTTCTGACAGAGTGAACATAACTTTGAGGTGAGACAGCATTTTACAGTGTGCCTCACACATTTATGTGTGTATGCATATGTGTGTGTATGTGTGTGTGTGAGAAGACTGCACTCATGTCCCTAAAATGTCCCCACCCAGTTTGTTTGCACTCATATTTAATTTGTAGTGTTTGAATATTGTATGCAAATTGTGTGTTTGTGTATGTGTGTGTATGTTGAGTAAATTGGGTCTATGAGAAAGGACTCAGACGTGACAGCGCATTCAGTAGGTGTAACTTAAGCACATCAGAGAGTAAAATATAATTTGTACAAAATTGTGTCCAGCCCAGACTGCTGGCCATGAAGGAGCCCCGGAATTGTGATTGCGATGTTAGGAAGCGGCTGCCGTTACTCTGCGCTACTCTGACTTGGAAAATGAGAGATGAAAGAAAGGAGGCAGACTGTTAAAGGCCTGTCTGAGTCTGGGGCTCTAGTGCATGAGACTCTAGTAGCCTTACTGACCTCCCATACACACTCAGACACACACGCTCGCCGACACCCCCCCTCGCCATGACCCCCCCTTTCACCACAGGCCCCCTGTTGTGTCATTCACAACTCTCCTCTCTCACTCCCTCTCTGTCTTTCTGCCTCTCTCTTGAACTTTTCCTTTAATTCGTCTCCCCGTCTGCCCCCTCCCAGTCTCTCCTCCTCTTAACTACTTGTGTGGAGTTAATGGACTGTTTTGGCTGGGCTCCAGCCACTGAGTGTCACCTCATTAGTGTTCTTCCAGACAGGAGCTCTGTACGGTGGAATGTCATTGGTTGCCACCCAGCCCCTCGCCCTCTTTTGCACTCACCTCCATGAATGGAGAAATGTGCATGCATAATTAAATCTATAGTCTCACTCTCTATCCCTGCACCATTCTCTCTTTCTGTGCCCACCTCCCCTGCCCGGCTTGCGACGGCGACAAAAGGACTGTTGGCCAGTTGCCATAGCCGAGGCCGAATCGGCCCGGACCTCCCCCCACTGTCCCACGACACCACGCACACTCATGCAAATGGGCCGCTCACTCAGCCAATCAAGTAACAATACACATCCAAGTGGCATGCTGTCACTGGGAAGGGGAGATACCCTGATGAGATGTCATACAATTTCAGTCAATGCACTCTTTACTACTGCTATAAATACCCTGCAGACAAACACAAGAGGGTAGGAGCTGTGTGCTAATCTCCCTACATAATGTCCATGCTGTTGCAGGCATATCGGTGTTAAAAACGATATTGAAATTATAAGTGGCACTTGTAGATTATTGAATTGTTTGTTAATAATCCATTTTCTCAGTGTATTAAAAAAAGTCCAGGAGTTATGTTTCTACTGAGATGCGCAATAGCGGTTTCCCATTTTAAAATAAAATAAGAATAGTAGGGCTTGGTGTATCAGCCGATAAATGCTAACGATTCAAATGTTCTGTTATAGAGTTGCACAAAACATCACGACCACGACGGCATGCTTTCAGAAAAGTCATTCCCTGTATTCAAAGACTTGAGTTCTGTCACTCAGCATCATTTGCATTTGATGCACTAAAAATTTTAGCCGATTAGTACTTTATCTTCTGTAGTGATCTAATAAGCCTGAGTTTATTGACAGCTGTTTATCATTTCCAACTAGGGATTTGTAGGAATCCCTATCACTGAGGCAGATGCCATGCACATTCCTGATTCCAGGCCCAGATAAAATAATGAGGTACAGCCAGGCGGTGGGACGGTCTGGGTCCTTTCTGTGTGGAGTCTGCATGTCCTCCCTGTGTCCGCATGGGTTTACTCCGGGTTCTCCGATTTCCTCCCACAGTCCAAAGACATGCACGTTAGGTTGATTGGTGTCTCTAGTGTGTGAGTGTGTGTACCCTACGACGGATTGGTGTCCTGTCTAGGGTTGTTCCTGCCTTGCACCCTATGCTGCCGGCTAGGTACCGAATGAAATGAATGAATGTTATTAGGCATACCAAGGGTTATATTGAAGCATTATTGTAACGAGTAGAGAAACATAGTTTAGATAGTTCATACACATTTAAGTTTATACAAATCGTCCATCCATTAGCTGTGTCTCGTCACCAAGACGTACTTCTCCCAGACAGTTCAAAATGACCTGCATGAGTGAAAACCCCCATATACTCATTTCCATAATCTGTCTGTGATTTGACCTTTGGCTGTGGTGATCTGTGCACGCTCTGTTCTGCTTTTGTCACTGAGATGTGAAGGCGCACGGTGTGTGTCACTGTGACACCATGGTTTGACATGTGACTGATGAGTCTCTGTGGCATCAGTGCCGGACTGCCAGAGCAGACATATGTAAGGCAACAAGCGCTGCATGACGCTGTGTGTCTGACTGTGGTGGCCTTTGTTAACACACAGACAGATCAATAATGCCACTTTGTCCCTGTCAGAGTGCGCACCTACAGTATACTCGCATGTGAGAGAGTTCGCTTTCTCTCTTACACTTCTCTTTTCATCATTGAGCGACATCATGGAGTTGCGCGCACACACACGCGTCTCTTTGTGAGCTTTTTCTCTTTATCTCTTGTTAGCACTCTCCATTGATTTTTTTTTTAATAGGTGTATGTCTTGCTAATCCACTTCTATTAATAGTGATTTCAGTCTCGATTATCAGTCATGTTGTTTCAGACAGCACATTGTCTTCACTCATACCTTTTGTATTATTGCGTATTTTAGGCTTCTGTTTTGAATGAAGATGGATGAGTCAGTAATGTGTGACTGGATATAAGACAACTTGGTGCTAACTTTACTTAGTGTCATGTTTCAGGGCTGCATCTAATGATTTTTTTATGGTTGACTAATCTACCAGTTCGATTAATCGAATAATCGTTTGGTCAATAAAATTTCAGGAAATGTTGAACAATGCCAATCAGTGTTTCCTGAAGTCCAAGATGACATCCTCAAATGTCTGGTTTGGTCCACACCCCAAAGGTATTCAGTTTAATGTAATTTCTTTTCATACTGTCAAATTTAAGGAGTAGGAAAAGTCAGAGAAGTTTGCCTTTAAAAAAAACTGACTCAAACTGATTAATTGATTATCCAAATAGATTGTGGTTTGTTTAATAGTTGACAACTAAACAATGAATTGATGAATTGTTGCAGCTACACTATGTGTTTTGTCATGAACAACTGTTGTAAACCATAGTGATATAAAGAAACAACCAAAAAAAAAAAAGTAGTGTGTTAGGCTTGATGTGTTCGAGCAGATTTGGTGGTTTTAGCTAGAACGTGCTCTGATATCTGTGAAATCACATAAATATCTGGTGAACAGGCAGTTAAAGACTTTTACCTAATGTCATGATTTGAAAAGACACAACAGCTTTTCCAGAAGTATAAGCATCAAAAATGCAAGGAATGTCTAGAATATTAGATCAGTGTCTAGAATAAGAAAATGCTTCAATCATAGCAAGAATGTATGAATCTTCAATCTTCAATCCCGTAGCGTTCACGGGCTCTTCCATTTTCATTTATCTGCGCCATACATGTGAGCTAGCAGGTCTCCGTCGCAAGATGGCCGCCAGTCTGTCTTTGTGTCAGCGTTCAGAACAGATGCCCATCAGCTTTGGTGTGCCCGCTATTCAGACCCCGTGGCAGGCGATGCGGCTTTGGCACCCAAAACGCCACAGCAGGCTTCCGCTCTCACTCTGTCTCACTCTCCACAAGTGCCAGGATGCTTTCCTCCGTCTATCTCTGTTTAGGTTGTGCTTCGTTCTGATTTCTGATAAAAAGGCCTGGTGTTTAACAACAACAGCTGGGTCAAAAGAAAATGACAGAGGGCACAAGGAAGAGAGAGAGAGAGAGAGAGAGAGCTGGTGAAGAAAGCGACATGATAAGGGCCGATATGGAACGGTAATTGCAGAGTGAAAGACTGATTGTGAAATATTTAGACACTGATGGGAATGTAAATACAGGCTGATTGAGACAGACAAAGAGAGATGGTGACAAAAAGAAAGTTAAACAGTTCGCCAAGATCCGCCTCGGCTGATTTGTGACTGTGTGAGTCTGCTGTGAGGTAATAAATGCTCAGCCTGGCCAGCACCAAAATACTGATGACTGTATACACACACACACACACACACACACACACACCAAAATACACAGGAAAAAAATGGGCACACACACATTTAGCCACAGGCAGTATTTACACTAGTGCAGCTGCATTGCTCAAAACATTTCGACCAGGACAGCCCACAATTAGGAGATATTTCTGCCTCTCTCTCTATTCCCCCATGGTTGGCCCACGAAAGAGAGAGAGAGTGTAGAAGGAATGAGGGAAAGAGAGAATTCTTGGCTAAAGCCTGGTTTCCTTGGCAAGCGGAGCAGTACGTGTGCAGCCCTGCTCACTTTCTAAAATGGCTGCCAGACGCCTCCTCCTGAAATGTCGACGGTATGCATGTTCCTTGTCGTTCAATGCGTGTGCGTAAGTTTGCATGCACACACGCGCGTGTGTGTGTGATACAGCACAGTCTTCAGGCAGCAAAGAAAAGTTGCTAAAGTATGTGATAGCTCTAAACAAAACACAAAGCAGAGACGGGAGGCCGGATGGGTTGCATAGGGATCGTGCCAAGTATAGGAGTGTGAGCGTGTGTTTATGTTTAGTTGAGGTAGTGTGGGAAGTGTGTTTCTAGAGAAAGGCTGCTGTAGAAAAAGTTTTTTTTTTTTTCCTGTGAAGGAATTAGAAAGGAACAATTACTATATAATTAGATGACTTGTATGAAAAGAATGCTGAGCTGAGTTGCATATTAGACACTGATAAATGGATTCAGAAAGGAAAAGGAAAGAGTTTTGTCCTGTGTGTGTGTGTGTGTGTGTGTGTGACTCAACACTTTATGTATTACATCTACAAGGCCTGGGATTTCAATTTAGTCACAGCTTAATTTACAATTGTGAAGGACAAAACAGTCTACCTTCCCTCTGCATGCATGCGTACCTCACAGCCATAAACAGCTAACGCCTGGACCGATTTTATTGTCCCTTCTTTCTTGTCACAACTCGGTAATGGAAATGTTTTCTAAAGATAGTTTTGCCTTATTGCCTCACACTATAATAAAGCTTTTTAAAATATAATAAAGCTTTAGGTTCACTGTCATATGCATTATGTGTTTATGAGCGTATGTACATGAACACCACCCTTGCTTGGAAATGGTACAAAATAATAGTACATTGTGGGTACGGTATGCCAGGTGATGCTAATTAACTCATTAAAGTTCTGGTGAAACTAATTAGAAAGGTATGTGTTTTGAAAAGGAAAGTTCGGGGATATTCAGTAAGTAAGACTTGCTGGATCTAGCCAAGGTCAGAAAGACACGGAGAATGTAGAAATGAATTTCTGAATTTCATTTCATGACAATGATAATAACAGCAGCAGCAGCAATAATAATAATAATAATAATAATAATAATAATAATGGTAATAAATGTGTGGCAATATATATATATATATATATAAACTATATAGAAAATGTAAATAATATTAACATTATAAACATTATATATAGTTATATATATATACACTTATATATATACATATATATATAAACTACTAGTTCCAGTAGACATTAGCTGACTGTATAGAACCAAACTGAACTGGATTTCTTTGCTCTTCAGTCTCCTCTCACACTCCACTTCTCTGCTAGTTTGTTTGTTTAAACATTGACATGGTCGTTGGCTGCCAAGCAGTGCGCTCGAAGAGGTTCTGCGTATTTCAGGTATCAATGTCTCACTCTCCCAAGTGCACACGCTTACAGCACACACATGTGCATGTTTACGTGCAGGGATTACAGACGTTTATTTTTAAAGTGTCCTGTACGCCTGTTTCATTTCAAACGCTACATTGCAAAGGCATATAGCATACCCCTACGTAACTGCGTAGAAGCACGCACATCTGGATGCGCAGCACCTGCTGACCTTATCATTAAGCTTACATTACAGTTATGTGAAGTTATGCTTTAAAATATCATGTTTCTTTTTATATACAGGCTTATGTATGTTGTTTACTTGCTTTGCACATACAATTAGCAGCGTGTACGTGTGACGACAGCTGTGGGGTGTGTTTCTACAGTAATGAAAAATGCGTCTGGCCCATTTGATGTCTAAATGCCAGAGCCAGCTGCTCTATTGTTTCAGCTTTAATCACAGTAAACAACGCTATGCTAGAATGCACCTATAGATTCGAGCCATTCTGTTTTCCTTCCCCTCTTTCTCTCTGTCTCCATCTTTCTCTTTTTCGGACGCAGTAGGAGGTGTCTTTATCCAGACTGATGGATGGTGTATAGTGCATATGTGAAGGCTGATCGGCAGGGAAGGGGGATGGGAAGTTGGCATAGGAACTGGCACTGTCACACTGCCAGCTTGCACCAGTTCCACCAATCAAAGACCTAATAGTCCAGTCTGGCTTTAAAGTATTCAGTGCTGCAGAACATGGCATAGTGGGATTTAATCAGGAATATTCACGCAACTTTTAGATGAGCTACACCACCCTTGAGCAGCTACATTCCATGTCTGAAAGGTGCTATACGAAATGTATTATTGATTCTTCATGCTTTTCCACTCTCCTCCTGTGACCAAAACATTTGGAAGAAGGAGCACGAGTGCTGTTCTGTGCAAGGCTATCTGAGTTCAATGTGGTTGGTACGCTCCATGTTAGATAGAGATCATATCATTTGGGTCTTTCTTACAGGGTCCCTCAAGCATGTGTGGCTCTTTGTGCTGCGTGAGCATGTGTGTGAAGAGTGTGTGTAAATCACAAGGCCAACGGACACACACCCGGCCGAAGCAGTACTAAACTCCGTGTAGCTGATGTCTTAAAGCAATTAAACTTACCAGACAATAGTTGTAGTGTTTGATGAGAAGTGGATCCCACAGCTTAAAAAAAAAAAGAGTCAGTGCCAGTGGAATTTCTACGCACTTGCCTTACAAAGGTCGTGTAAGGTAACATCATCAGTCAAGATTCTGTATATGGAAAGCACACCCTAAGGACATGCTGAATTCCTCTCATTTTTTCACCCCCCCTCCTGCCATTTCCACTCCTTTCTCTATTTGTATATCTCCCTCTGTACCCCGTCTGCATTATGTGATGTATTGGTCAAGCACTGGACCTCCGATGGTGAATTTTGCCCGTGTGTGGCAAAAAAGAAGAAAGACGCTCCTTTGATTTGTTTAGCACAGAGCACATTTTGTGTGTTTCTTTCTGTCTCTTCTTTCATACTTTCTTTCTCGTTCCTCCATTCTGGAAAAAAAAAACATGTTTCTGCACACATCTGGCCTGGCCTGTCAGGACTGAGCTCCTGCAGTCTTTCCCAGCGACAATGAGGTGGGGGTTGGGTGGGAACTATACAATAACTGCCATCAAGTACAAAACAGATAAGATTTGCATGTGAATTTATTACTTTTAATTAAAACGTATGCTGTTAAAACGGTCGCTTGTTTTGACCTGATAGATTCATTTGTGGATGTTTTTTTTTTCTCGGAAGACAAATGGGCTTTTTATTAACGTTAGTGTCTCTGTCCTAAAAGTCAGCTTTGGGTGCTAATAATCAAGCATTTCACTAAATTTCCCCTTTCCCAGAAAAACAAATAAAAAGCTCTAGAAAGTGGTAAGAGCTTAACAAATAAAGCTGAAGAGAAGGAAAGTGGATGATAAATGAGGGTAATGTAATCTGGGCTACCACTGCTCTTTGAGTCACTCAGTCTGCGTTTTGTGTACTAATCCATGTTCTTTATATTTGTTTACAGACTCACAGCAGTCAGGAAGTCCCAGTAACAATGAGCCTGGCAAGAACCCTA
>JAOTRJ010000045.1:13402022-13415382 GCA_028564905.1 Leptodoras praelongus | reverse complement strand
TGTTGTGTATTATTAAAACAAGATTGCAACTTTTAAAGTTGGATATGATCAGGAGGGACTCCCACCTGCACATCATTTCAAGATTCTTGTTAAGAGTGAAATGGCCTGTACAAGATTACTGTGTTCGTGCTAAAGTTTGCTCCTCTTTTTTTAAAAATGCTCCTAGGTTGAGACCTTGCACTTTAGCCTGTCCATAGTGAAGTAATTATTGCACTGAATTGTGCTTGGGCCTCTGGCAAGGAAAAAAAAAATCAATCCCCAAATCATCAATCAATGCTCCATAAACTGTGGACATTCCCTAGTTAACATTAGGTATGATGTGTATTATGTGTTAGCCTTTTCATATCAAGCATAAGGATTTATATGGAAGAAACATTGTTATGGTATGTCTCCTTACTAGGTTTGTGTGGTTATACTGATGTAATCATCTCTACACAATATTATACTGAAGGCAAACCTACCAACCATTATGCCTTTTGTGCTAATACAGGGTATCACAAAAAATGCACCATAGAGCTTCTTTTTCTCCTGAATAAAATGGCACATGAGCAAAATTACGTTAATCTGAACATATTTTTGTAGGTTTTGCCTGGAATCCCTGACCCTCTTCTCCCATTTCACATACTCTAAGCTCTCAGGACTTGTGCGACATCCTTGCTTGCTGCCTTATATACCAGTATATCAGTTAAGTATGTTTATTAATGCTGCCACCAAAATGGCTGCAAATCGTCAGAAAAACTATGCTTGCTTTTCCCACCAGAAGAGAACTGATCACTGAGAACTGTTCCAATCAGCATTAGGTTGCATTGGATCACTTTGGACAGTAGCATTCATGTTGTTTACCACACATTACTGCAGAAGCACCTGAAAGTCAACCATGTAGCCAAGTTTTCACACTTGGCACTGCCAGCTAGCAGTTCCAGACTACACACCTGGTAATATCATTACACTCTATCCTACTATTCTTGGAAATGTGAAAATACTCGTTTTCCTGCCCTTTTTTTAGATTCTGGACATCATTTTCTATAAAAATTTAAATGAACAGAAAAATCAATATCACACCAGCCTACTGCTTCCTCAGTTTCACATATCTAGCCCTGCATGTGTATTGCTCTAACAGCAGATGATGCATGCAAGTTCATTCATGTATTTATTTTAATCATTCTCTTATCACAATTAGGTCACAATAGTCTCACTTTCTTTACTTTACTTCCTATAGGATATGAAATGTCCTACCTAAAAGAAAGCCACACTACATTTCCGTAGAACTATGATTATTATTCCAGTCTATTTATTTTAATGAGGTTTAAATAGCTTTTTATTAACGTAATACAAATATTTTGCTTGTTTCCATCAAGAGTTCCAGTAATTCTGTACAATGCTAACAACCGTGTTGCAATGAATGAATGCCCATCAGACACTGAAACAGAAAAGGCAACATGTAGGTGCTCATTTTAATATTAGGGTATGAGAATCTCTTGGTTTAATACAGCTGTTTTATCACAGTCAGGGTACAAACAAAAGTTCTGCTTAGGTAATATGAAAGTAAAAAGAAATGATCTTAACACCAAGTTCAGATATGAGCCAGCATAAGAAGCCAAACCCATAGGGACCGGGGTTCACCAGATTAAAACGATCATTGGAGCCCCGTTGAAAGTGTGGTAAGGGAATGACAATTGTACATCATGGTTATCTCTTAGCCACCTGAGAATGTACAGAGACCAAATCATTGCCTGCTATACTCCCCCTTTTTTTTTTTTTTTTTTTTGCTTTGCTAAGGAGCAGTGCGTCTCCCCCACCAACAACCATTTTCAGACAAATTATTTTAAGACTACCGTTCTCAGCATTTGCTGAAACCATTTTTTCTACATGGAAACAGATGATTCAATTTGATTAATGCTTAAGAAATTGTAAACAAGACATTTTTTATTATCCTTTTATACTTCTCAGTGAATACTCAATAACAGGATGCCCCCCCCCACTTCTATATTTTGACTACTAGGAGATAAAGGAGTGGGTGAAGAGGAGACCACACCACATCCTACAACACATGGTCTTGTCTTTCACAGTGCCTGTATTAGAACTGGCCTCCACACTTACTCAACAGTCCAATTTCAAATGGCAAACGGGTGGTAATTGGGACAAATGGAAATTATATATATATATATATATATATATATATATATATATATAAAGAAATGAAAAATCAAGCCAAAGACAAAATGAGAAGACACTGATGTTAGTATAATACATATGATGTGCCTTTACAGTTCCCAAAGCTAAAGAGCTCGTGTGTCATTCTGCCTTTTTTTTCCTCTAATATATACATTCAAAATAGTTGATTAATGTATATTCAGTGTATTTACAGATATTTGTCCATTTGCAACCGTTTCCAATTATTTATTTTTATTTATTATTTTTTTCCTTCTTCTGATTTCCCAACCCAAAGACAGGCTAAAGTACATAAAGAAGGGGCGAGAACGAATAATTACAAAATTAAAAAGAAAAAAAAAACAAAACAGGGGGAATAGCATTGCTGAGGCGTAATTCTCTCCTTCTGTCCAGGTCCAGTGCATCTTGCCAATACCTGAGAGAAAGTGAGAAAAGGAAGGCAGAAGAAAAACACGCAGGGGTAAGGGAGCAAGTCAGAATAAAAGAAAAGGGAAAGGGGGTCAAGTTGCGTACAACTAAAAGAGGAATGTATAGGAGGAAAATTGACCGTTAAAAAGAAGGGAAAGGAAAATGCAGACAGCATGAGTAACTAGAAATATAAAAATCTAAAACTTAAGTTGTCTTAACACTACAATTATTAATTCAGGAGGACAACTTGACAAGACGTTTGTCAATTTGTGACTTCTGATTTAAAAGAACAAAAGAAAATCTGAATGTCGGGTAGCTGGGAACAGAGAAAGGCCTGTATGAACAAGCGTTTCAGGTAGGTGGTTAAAGAAAAGTTTGTCAGCACACACTTGCTGTGGCTACAGGGATCATTCTAATATTCATGCCAAATACACCCCTGATTAAGGGTTAATTGCTTCTGTGTAGCAGCAACAGCCTTTCAGTTTATTCCTTAACAATTAAACCCATGTTAACAAAAGTCTAATACAAAGTACAGAACTACGTACAATTTGTTCATCCATCATGTCCGTCACGGTGTACAGAACGATGTGTATACAAAGAGCGTATCTTACGGTGTTACTGCTGTGGTCATGCAAGCACCAGTGTGCAAAGAGCAAACCACCATCCATCGTTATCATCGTAAAATCCATGTATTGCATTGTACAGAAATGTCCCATCATACACAGTTAAGTGAACACACTGAAGAGTTTGTGAACTAAATAGCGTATTTTATTGAGATCACCACATGGATAATTATTTGATGCAAAAAAATAATTGCTGGAATATAACGTAAACACTTGGATTAGTGCTTTGCTGTTGGCACACTAGCGTAGCAGAGTTACTCTCTAGCAGGTGAGCATGCATACACATACACATACACACACTCGTGCGAGAGCTCTGTGTACCTGCTGCATTTTATTTAGTCATAGCTTTAATGGCCACTGCAGCCTCCTCATTCATTGCAGACAGGACGCTGATCTGAAAGAGACAAGCAAAGAAGAAAGCAATTAGTCCACCAGGGTTACAGAAACGTTCTTAAAGACGTGCGTGGTCGATGGCGTTCAAAGGCGTTTACCAGGATCTCCTCTCCAGCGTCGTACTTGCTCTCAATCTCTTTGCCCAAGTCTCCTTCAGGCATTCTCAGGTCTTCTCTGACCTCACCACTGTCCTGGAGCAGAGACAGGTAGCCATCCGTGATGCCAATCAACTGCGGATAGGAAGAGGATTCAAGAAAGGGTAAAAAAATACATCAACAGCCACCATGTACAATTCAGGGTCAGTGGTTTATCAGACATCCTCTACCTGGTAGTCCATTCTCTTGATGTTGGGGACATCCATGTTGTGAGTTGAGGGACAGATATCTTCATATTTTTTGCCAGTGAAGATGTCAATGCCAACCATGTGGACCTGTTAACAGAACACACAGTTCAGAACTTCATCTCAAAGCTCCTTCGGTGTGTTGATGGACTGTATGGTGTCCACACAAACTACTGGCTGATCATATAGTATACAATAATTAAATGAAATGTAAATTACATTCTGAATGCCAGAAGTTCCTAGCCTTCTAAAGGATTTTTTTGTTCACCTAAGGCAAAGCCATACCCTTGACCCATTTTGAAACTAGCTGCACACGTTTTCTTCACTGTGCCCACTCACCTTTGCGTGTCCATGTTTGCCAGTTTTGGAAGTTGACATCTCCACAATCTTGCATGGTCGACCCTTCAGTACCACAAAGCCGTTCTTGCGCAGGGCAGAACACTGCATGGGGTAGGTGGTGGAAGCCCCAGCATCACCTGTCGTGAAGTCCAAATCTGCATCTGCCATTTTGTATCCTGAAAGCAAACAGCAACCATGAAACTATATTCTGCTCCTAGGTGGAGCAGAATAGTGGTGTGGAGTTCATCATGCTGCTGCAATAAAAAAGTGGGAAATTTGCCAAGCTGCATTTGGTCTTTCTACTTTGTTGACCACTTAAATCATAAAATTTGTTCATGCAACTTTTAGGCAGGCTGGTGGTGGTGTGTTTGTAAATGAAATGACTCCGATGTTAGACCGAATCGTTTTGTCTGTCGCTAGCTCAGGGCAGTGCCAAATTAGGTAACACATGCATGGCACCTGTTAGCCATGCTGCTGCAGAGATCCTTAAATCAACACCCAAAATTACAGTAAACTAATTCATAGTTCTAAAAATCTGTGTAATCTTAGAGTTTTACCAGTAGGTAGTGATAAAGTGAATAATGCCTGCAGTGGCGGTGCATGTCGGCGCGCACGCGCTCACGTGGAAGGGCCCAAACGTCAAGTCATGCTGTGTCCGTGCCGTCAGCGTGCAGTCGGCGTCAACAGCCTGTTAGCGAGTCCGCGCGGCGCGTCAGCCGTTTTAATTTTTTATCACATTAAATATGATAGTCTGACATTTGGGGCACCCACAAAACCGGTCACAATTTTCCATTTCCACAGTGAGGCGGCGGTAATCGGCCGGCGCCAGATGCTAACTAACATGCTAGCGACGGTCGGTGAGAGTGAGCAGGCCCGCTACTGCTACAGCTACAGAGCCTTACACGCTGCTAAACAAAGCGGGCTGAGCGGAGCCTGGACACCTCCACTGCGGCCTACTGCATCTCACTCCAGTCCCGCCGAGCTCCCGGCTCACCCGAGAGCGAAACACGGCTCAGACTCGGCGACGTGGTGAGCCGGAAAGTCAGCCCAACTTCAGCCCGTTAACGCCTATAAAGCTAACACGAGGTTTGTTGTAGCGGCGCTAATCCGGACGCTGCATGGGCGGCCATGGGCTTAAGTTATGATCCCAGTCATTTGATCTCTGCTCAGATCTTATATTTTAACGCCTCTAGCTCTGAGGAGATGCATTTTTTTACATTTTCCAGTTCGACAAAGTTAAAGCAGAGGCCTAAAGAAAATGTGTTGTCGTCATCCCGACATTCCCATCCCAGAGCAGCGCACAGGCCCGCTCGGAAAAGCGCTTTGTCTGAAGTTAACAGCGCAAATGAGATCAAGTTCAGAGCACAATGTGGAGAAGAGTCGCTGGACCTGGCCGTGTGTTCGAAGGAGGAGATAAAAGCGAGATCGCGCCATGTTGTCAGGTTATTTCAAAGCTCCAGTCCGACTACTTACCTAATCTGCGGTCTTTTCCACCCTAAACGTTACGGGGCAATCCACCAACTGAGTTAGTGTCGCTGGATGGCTCACTCTTCACTGCTCGCTATCTCGGCCGCTCGTGGCTGCGCACTGCCCCTGTTCTGCCTTAAATCAGCTCTTTGGACGCTACCGTCATTCCAAGCGTTTCTTCTGCTTTCTCCCTCGCTTGTCTTTCTTTTCCCGGCAGTAGGTCCGATCCTTTGACGAGGCCACACACACACACAGGTCAGCAGCCGACAAAAGTGTGAGCCCCAAACTCACTGACGCTGTGTCTTGCGCGCGCGCTAGCGTTTCTGGTTCACTCTCTTTGACTCAGCCGCACATAGCCATGAAACGAACCTCAGCAGTTTCCTCCTCACTGCGCATGCGCGCTCGCCCTCACTCTTTAAAGTCTATGGGCCGGGCGGGGCGCGCGGTCGCGTGAGCGCGCGCTTTGCCTCGTGGCCAGTTGATCCGTTAGCGGTAAAATACAGGCTAGCCCTCTGATGATGGACCCTTCTCAGTAATACGGGCGGAAGGGATTTTACAGTGATTGGCCTTAACTTTATACTAAACATGTCCCATTTGATTCCTCTCTACAGAGGCGCTCTTGGCAGCTATTCTCCCAGATGGGTTCCTTTAGTTAGGGGCGGAATGATACGTCAAAACCATATTCCGCAAAACTTTACGTAGGCTGTGTTACGCACGCCACGATTCCTCATTTACAGACATGCGCACTACCGCCTCCAGCCGACGATCACAGCTTTAGCATATGTGCATGTGCACAGTAGTCATTTAGGATGGGAACAAAGAAGAAACCTATGCAAAAGGTTGTAGGATGAAAAAAACATACCTTTCCCCAACTACATTAACATATTATTGGTGTTTTAGTATTTACAATCCCAAAGAGCAATAAAATGAAGGTTTCCTGTTTTGAGACTCACTTTTTCCTTGCACAGTAAACAGAAAGCTATTGAACTGACTAAATGTAGGCCATAAGGCATGGTCATGGTCGTCCAGTGTGACTAGTCTGTGGGTGTTTAGATAAATATAGCAGTGTGAAACTTGAGTCTGGAGAACTTTTAGTAGGAGAAGGGGGTAGCGGTGGGGAGGCTGAGGACCTTTTCTACAACTGAACACTAGAGTTTGCTCTCAGTGTATTGGCCCAGACTGTGGGTCTAATTTATCACTGACGGCTGGCAGAGGTGATATGCACTTAACAGATGGCTGGTGCAGTGCAGACTGGGGTTGGTATAGCGCTGCCTTTACCAAACACTATTAACGTTTTACTTTAATAACACGACTAACAAGCTATTATCTGAGATCTGTACTGGCATTATGAATATAGTATGATGAGAATAAAGTACACATATGCAGAGATGGCAGACCTGTTCAACAAAGAGACCTGAAAATAGGTACATACAAAAGAAATTAGATCAGACATACTATATGTAAAATATAAAATTAATAATAATACACATATACAACATATATACAATATGTACATACATATACAATATCTTATTTATAAAACATAATAGGCTGTTTTTTGCACAAAGGCCCAAATGAACTCGACCAAGCAACCCTAAAAATAAGCAAATACCAAAACTAAAAAATAGACCCTTCCAAACTATGATATTTGTAATTCAATGTCACATTATATATATATAATATAATATAATATAATATAATATAGAATAACAACAAAATGAATATATTATATTATTAAACTTGGCCTACTTGGATTAATTTTTGTTTGTTTGTTTGTTGTTGTTTGTGTCGTCCAGTTATCTATATTCCCATAAATAGGTCTAAAGATCCGTAAATACAGAGTACCTTTGAGAAGATCACTTTGTCAGGAAGTCATTAATATGATACAATATCTATCATGGATAATGTTTGGAACTGGATTAAACTGTTGAACTGGTTGTGCAATACAACAAGACTGAAACCTGATTTACAGACAATCATTCCAAGGTAGTTTTCCGAGTGAAGATTGCTCGAAAGTTTTAACCCAGAGTGGTTTATCACTTATTCCTCACTTCCAATTGATCAAGTGAAGGCGTAGCTGGTGCTCCCGGATTGGTCGGCGGCGGACCAATAGGAGTGCAGCTCGCGCACTCGTTCCAGTCATGGACTCGGGATAAAGCGATTGAGGTGGCGGCTGTAGGGAAGTTTTGGCGAGTAGGAGGGAGGGGGACAAATGAGCCAAAATGACCGACACAGACGTGCAAGACGCTCCTCTGTCAGCCCCGGCGACCGGACCAGCTCAGCCAGAGCGAAAAGTGATTGGTAGGAATTTCTAAAAAAAAAAAAAATTCAGTCATTTACAGTTCGTCCTGTTAAAAAGAAAGAAAGAAAGAAACGCCACCCATGTTAGGAGTCGTATTCGCGTGCTGGAACACAAATCAGCTGGACTTGTTAACACGTCGCGCTTTAGTGCGTCTTCAATGGGCTTTAACTTTAACTTGTGCTCCTTGTCTCGGTGTAAAATAAAGTCGAGTTTTGTAAAGTGGCGTGGAAGTTTGAGTGGAGGCGCAGGAGCAGGTCAGGAGCACTCAGCCCAGTCAGCCCAGTTCCACGTGTTGCTCGTTGTGACTTGGTCCTGTGTGCTACCCAGTGCGCGTCTTCAATAACGCCGAGAAGTGCACCGTCTGTTTGTTTTTCTGTTCTTCTTTTCCAAGAGTTTTAATGCAGAATAGTTATTTGAGAATATGCATAATATTTATTTGTTTATTTGAAAGCTGCTCTAATTAAAATAAGTCTTAAAAAATTGACACTGTATCAATCAATGCGGCAACTCAAAGACGCAGCATTGGCCACAATGGCGTTTAAGGGAGGACAACTTTATTCCTGAGCAGCCTGTTGCTTATCTACGTGCCCTGAATGTTCATTAGGCCTTTAGTGCTTTTTTTTACTGCGCAGGTGTTAAGACACGAGCTCCAGCTCTCTCCATGCCTGATCACATTCTTCAGCGTTTGTGTTTTTTAATCTTTCGCTGTGTATGATCTATTTCTCATCCTGATCAAGTTTCACACTTTGAGATTTATTTGTGGTGACCTGGACTGGGCCACTTCAAGTGAAAGCTGTCCTGAGTGTGTTTAATGACAAGGCTCTCAAATCTTGTGGTTAATTATTGACACTCCGGGTCTGAGCTCTCTGGTTGGTACAGCAAGGCTTACAGGTTGAAAGTGTATTGCCCGACTCCTTTTCGTAAAAGTGTCAATCATTTATGCCAGGCCTTACATTTTTGCTGTTGCAGCTACATTGGTTCAAGGAACTGTGAAATGGTTCAACGTACGCAATGGCTATGGCTTCATTAACAGGTAAGTGGGGAAGACTTGTCAACCCTTTTAGTCAAAACAATATTAATTTTGAGTGCTTGGGAATTTTGTTCATATTGGTTGCTTATTTAATATCGGTGTCAAAAAATGGTGTGGTCTAAATCATTTTCTTTGCCTTGTAGAAATGACACCAAAGAGGATGTGTTTGTCCATCAGGTAAGAAAGATATGTGTGTGTGTGTGTGTGTGTGTGTTGCCATGTACCAATCACTATGTTAAACCTCATTAATAAGAAAATCTAGTCATGGAACTGATTTTTGCAAAATTATGCAGATTATATCCCAATGCCTATCATGCTATCAGGATATAACTCTTGGTTCTTTAGCACTACAGAAGTATTAACTTTTAGAAGAACAAACCTTATTGAGCACATCAATGTGACTGTCGGTTGCTGAGTACCAGGTGAAAGAGTAAAACCTTACTTGCTCTGCTGCAATCATGACTCAGAAATGGTGCAACACATCTGAGGCCAATAAAGCTTTCATAATGGCACTGAAGACTAGTTATCTGAATTGGAACATGGACTTGAATAAAATGGATCAAACATCTTTGATTTTTGACTTTTTTTTTTTTTCCCCTCGTATATTTGTTCTCGGTGACGAGCCAGCATATTTGCACTAGCAGTTATACAAATACCCCTGATTTAGCCTGGTATAACCAAACCCTAATTCTGTTCATGAATGATCGGGTCTGGCCATGCTCCATTGGGGATAATTTTCAATTGTTGGCACCTAAAGGGTGAAGACGTCGGGTTCATTTTAAAACTATCAGGCCAGCGTTTTACCGATCAACCATATGACCAGTGTTGTGTGCCGAAACTCGGACTGTAAACAGAAGCTGTTCCCCAGTGTGAACAGGGCACAACTCCATTCCATGTTGGTAAATGACCATTGCAAATGAAATTAAAAATAAAAAAAAGGAAATTTCAGGCATGTAAGGCAACACTTTTTTTTCTTCTGTACATTAATAATAATACAGTTTTTGTGTTCCATCTTCAATTCCTTGATCTGCTTATGTTGCTAGTTCTGTTATTTCATCTTGCTCTAGCACCATTTCATTGCTGGAACTATATTTCAAAACACTTAATTTCAACGTCACGCTTTAGCCACCCCCCACTGGAGGTTGTTGGTCTGCCCCTCAGAATGGCAATTAATTTTGCAAAGAGTGTTTCTAGACTATTATCATAGCTAACTGAGATGGGAGCAGTAGGTGGGCGGAGCCAGGCTACCCCGATTATTCACTCTTGCTCAATATCTCGAGTGTTGCAACTGTTGGGGATGGGGGTTTTTGTTACTCATGTTCTCTGAAATGCAATTCTATCCCCCCCACTTTTTTGTGGGATTAAAGGAATCTAAAATCTGAACACACGCTGGTCACATTAGACTGGTTAAACACCACAGTAAAGTGATTCAGAATTCTTTCCTCTGTAACGCTGTCCTGCAGTAACTTACACCTGTAAATAATGGTGTGCTTTACTTGGGCTGATTTGTGAATTCACATTATCAGTGAACCCACAATGCACCAACATTACACTTTAGATGAGGGTATTCTTCAAAAGGTGACCAAATGAATGAAACCTGGATCAAAAGAACCAGGCTGATTTGTGAAAAGTTTCACAACCTTGTGGCTCATAGACTGCAAGTAGGAAAAGTGTAAGAGAAGGACATGAAGCATTTAATGTAGGTGGCCAAAAACGTTCTCATTAATGCCTACAACTTCATAAACGTACTATACATGGGCATGAAAGCAGGTTAAAAGCAACCTCCCTCATCAGTGAAGGATTTCACGGTTCTACATGTCTGCCAACCATTTATATGTATGCTATTCATTTATTTTAGGCATTTTTTTTTTTATTTGTGGAATCTTTCACACATAAGGATGATGGAACTGAACCTGCTTTCATCCCTCAGCATGGTCACATGTCAATGATGTGTGGTATTATGACATGGCAATATAAATAGCACTATATACAGCGCTCGTATTGGTCAAATAGTGCTTGTGAAAGTTTTCAAAATTCAGAACATGCCAAAAATAATAAATGACTATTAAAGCTTGATGTAAGTTTTCCTCATTGCTTTCATGTTGTTAGATTCCTGTTTTTAAAAATGTTATGTTTTTAAGAGCAAATTAATATAAATAAATAAAACCAAAAATTTTTTCCCAGTCTGAAGTTAATACTTGCAACACTTGGTGTGACATTATGCATTAAAACCTGATATTATTTACATTCTATTGACTTAAAGGAAATGTAGAAATGCAAGACATTAATTATGATTGGTGTGTTTTCAAGGGGAAATGACTCTCCTCCGTTTTTTTTCCCCTCCTCCGACCATTTTGTCTGTTTTGGAATCTCGCTTTACCTTTCTCTACCCTGATTGTCACCATGCAAGTGGATTTCTTTTGTACCTAAACTTGGGCTGTGATGATCAATGTATCTACCAACACCCCTGACACGGTGCTATAGTATGTTTTATACCACAGTGGTTTAAATAAATAAATCCCAGCACGCCCTGTTTCTTGACTGAATACTATTAGAGAATTTGCAAAGATACCTTATTGTCTTTTGTTACCAAATATAATGTTTCATTGGTTTTTTTTTTAACCAAAATTCCACCACATGGTAGCTTGGACAAAATACTGAAATGAGAACCACAGTTCCCATTTCAAGTATATTTGCAATCTAATGCCTTTATAGTAATAGTTAATGCATTGATCCCAGATGTTTGCACACCCACTCAAACAGTGAATATATGGCAACAATGGTTCCACTTTCTCCACTTTTAACAGACTGCCATTAAGAAAAACAACCCCAGGAAATTTCTCAGGAGTGTAGGAGATGGGGAGATTGTGGAGTTTGATGTTGTTGAAGCAGCCAAGGTAAGCAACAGTTTTAATGCTGTTATCTGAAATGTTTCCTTGCCTGCGCAGTGTTATTGGTTTTGCATTGTGTGGAAACTTTGGTTGTCTTCTGTTAGGGCTCTGAAGCTGCTAATGTGACTGGTCCAGGTGGGGTTCCAGTTAAAGGCAGCCGGTACGCCCCAAACAAGCGCAGGTTCCGCAGGCGCTTCTTTCCGCGTCCTGTACAGCCAGCACAGGATGGTGGGAAAGCTGGCGATTCCTCCGCTGGTCCCGCCTCTGAGGGCGAGGGGCAAAATGGAGGTCCACAACCAGGTCCACAGCGCCGCCGTCAGCGCAGGAGACCAGGCATGCAACCCCAGACCGAGGTGAGTGCTCAGTGTAAGCGTTTCCATGATTGATGTGCCTTCTGTATATTATTTTAGTGCAAGATGGTTTTGGTGAATAGTGCCTTGAGGGTTGATCTCCATTTTATTCATTCAGAAGCTGCTGTTGGTTGGGTTATAAGACACGGAACGCTATTTGAAGTGTAGGGGATTTCAGTTCTTCTACACATGTGGATTTCTTTACTGATTATTTTTAAAGGGGGATTCACCAGGTGAGCAGAAGGAGGCTGCAGACGGTAGCCAGCAGAGACCGCCACCTCGCAGGTTCAGACCTCGATACCGCAGGTGAGGCTTCGTGTTTCTTTTCAGAAATCTAAGCATACCTCAGCGGGTCATCAAGCTTTTTGCGGTTTAATTTCCATTTCTACTGTTTTGTTAGGCAATGATTTATTGAAATAAATTCTGTGCGTGTTTCTCAGGCCATTCCGTCCTCGTCCACCTCCTGGAGAGTCAGCTGCTCCTGAAGAGGGCCAGAAGGATACTCCCAAAGAAGGTCCGAGCAACGGAGAGCAGGCTGATGGGCAGGCTCAGAAATCACGCCGACAATTCAGCCGCCGTAGACAAAGGAATTCTGACTCTACAACCTCTAAAGTAAAGTATCACTGTTAATGAGATGGTTAGGAAAAGTGAGAAAGTGAGTGGACTAATATAGTGGGTACTTATCGCGTGTATACAGGTCCTTCTAAAAAAAAATTAGCATATTGTGATAAAGTTCATTATTTTCTGTAATGTACTGATAAACATTAGACTTTCATACATTTTATATTCATTACACTCAACTGAAGTAGTTCAAGCCTTTTATTGTTTTAATATTGATGATTTTGGCAAAAAAGTAAAGAAAAAAGTCAACCTTCTAATAATTATGTTCAGTTATGCACTCACTACTTTGTTCGGGAAATACTTTTGCAGAAATGACTGCTTCAATGCGGCGTGGCATGGAGGCAATCAGAGTTGGCAGGCCAATTGAGCACAGTAATACCATGGTCAGTAAACCATTTACCAGTGGTTTTGACACTGTGAGCAG
>JAOTRJ010000045.1:13173591-13189073 GCA_028564905.1 Leptodoras praelongus | reverse complement strand
TTCAAGAATTTTTGAGAGGAAAGAGAGGAGGGATACCGGTCTGTAGTTGCTGATGATGGTGCTGTCAAGACTGGGTTTCTTATTTATAAATGTACTTCATTTTGTAGATTCTCTGTTGAGAATAAGCTCATTGTACTGTGTGCCATAGCTACATACACGCCCTTAGCTCTAATCTTGTAGCTTTTTAGTGCGCCTATTAAAAGAAAACATATCTAAACTATATTTACTTGTTCCCTTTTCCCTTTTCTTCAAACTATCATTACAGATAGCTATCAAACTATCATTACAAACCTCAACAGAATTTACAAGAATAATGGCATAAATCACTTTGATTTATGCCATATACACTACTTCAGCAAATATTTAATAAAATGTTTATCTTTTTGTGAAAACACTGCCTAAATACTTGAGGTGGTTTATCTTACCCTAGGCTCATCTTGCTTTTTTTTATATTCAAGTGAACAAGTCACCTCCGGCCCTGTAATCACAGGCAAAAACATTAAACCTGTTATTATCTCTAATAAATGAGGGATCTTTTTACCAATGAGATCTTTTGTTTGTTTACCACGTCCTTCAGTGAGTTCATATTTCCCCCCAACTGTACAGCAATGTTTTTCACATTATATGAAAAATGATGACAGTTTGACAGTTTGTGTTCAGCAGTGCCAGCACAGCACTGGACAGCTTCCACCAGTTTCACTGTTGTTCACATGAACAAAAGTGTTATAATAGTTCACTACAATTTAACTCAGTGGCTTAAGTACATAAGTACATGTATAAGTACATGAAATACAAAAACCATTTCCAAAAAAGGTGGAAAATGCATTAAAAACTGAAATCTGTAATTTGTTAATTCACTTGAACCTTTATTTAATACACAAAATGACAAAGAAAAGATTTTTGGGGTTTTCAATGATGAAGATAATTCAAATTTAGAAAGTTATGCCTTCAACACACTCAAAAAAGTTGGGACAGAAGAATGTTTACTACTGGGTCATATCACATTTCTTTTAATTATACTTTTTAATCATTTGGGAATTGAAGTGACTAATTGTTCAGAAATACCAGCATCAATGCTGGTATTTGCTCCCCAATGCCATCACAGACGCTGGTTTTTGCACTTTTTGTTGCTAACATTCTGGATGGTCTTTTTCATCTTTGGCACATATAATCCGATGTCAGTTTTTTCCAAAAACAAGCTGAAACATGGACTCATCCAACAACAGAACACGTTTCCACTGTCTTTCAGTCCATCTCAGATGATTTTAGGCCTAGAGAACTTGCCAGTGTTTCTGCGCAAAATTAATATGTGGCTTCCTCTTTGCATAATACAGTTTCAGGTTGCATTTCTTGATGCAGAGGTAGACTGTGCTAAGTGCCAATGATTTTCCAAAGTACTCCTGAGCCCATGTGGCTATGTCCAATACAGTAGCATAACGGTTTCTGCAACAATTCTGCCAGAGGGCTTGATGGTCACACACATTCAGCAGTGGTTTCCGCCCTTGGCCTTTATGTACAGAGATTTCCCCTGACTACATGAATCTTTTCATGATATTATGAACTGTAGATGGTGAAAGACCTAAATTCTTTGCAGTCTTGTGCTGAGAAACATTGTATTTGAACTGAGTTAAAATTTGAACTGACTTATCATGTTTGGCACAAAGTGCTGAAATAAAACTCATCCTTGCTTGCAAAGACTAAGCCTTTGGTGGATGCTCCATTTATATTCAGTCTTGATGACCTCAACTGTTACCAGTTAAACTGCTAATTGTGGAACCTTCCAGAACAGATTTACTTGTATTACTTATTTTGCCACTGTCCCAACTTTTTTGAGTGTGTTGCAGGCATCAATTTCGAGATCGCTAGTTCGAATCCAGGTGATGCTATAGCTGCCCGTAGCCGGAGAGGTCAGAGAGCAAGATTGGCCGTGCTCTGGGTGGGAGGGGCAGCATACGTTGTCCACCCATGTCAATCAGTGGGACACTGTCCAATCACGTCTGTGAGCTCATGCATACAAGCAGCAGTTCAAAAAGAGGTGGCGGATTGCATCACATGTTTCAGAGGAAGCACGAGATGGCTTCGCCCTCCCTGAATGGCAGTTCATCGTGTGACATGGGGGGGGAGCACTGATGGGTGGGTATTGGAGACGACTAAATCAGGGAGAAAAATCAGGGAAAAAAAAGAAACAAGCTCCATTTTATGCTCATTTACAATTTTTAGATAGAGTTAAGTCTTTATCTATTCATTCACAATTCACTCATTCATTCATTAGCTGAATTTTGGATTTATTGTGCTACTGCAACAACTGTCAAATGTCAGTGACATATCTCCTTAAAAACATTGCTAGAACTGCATGAAGAAATCAGAAGCATGTGCTCGGCACAAAAATAAGTAAAGCCTTTTTGTTTTGAGAGGCACAGGAACAATGTGTGCATCCCCTTGGCCTTATGACAGACCCAGAGTGAAACATTTGCAGTATATCTAGCATGCTTCATTAAAAACCCACACCTGCTTCAAAGAAAGACCTACACACAGACTATACAGTATTTAATGGTGTAGTAGCTGTTCCCCACACACATTAAAACTGTGAATGGAATAAATCCAGAGTGGCAATTGTTGTAAAACATGGCCATAAAAAGAGTCATTTTGACTGCCCTGTACTTACAGGGGAGTGCTTGACTATGAGGAATGGCAGACTGCTTTATGTAAATCGGCAGACACAAAGGCTGCTATTGATCTGCTAAATTGCTTTCCAAATTTCACTCATCCATACCTGTTATTGCTATTAGTCTCTTGAGCCAATGGATTTACTACTTCAGGATTTATTCAATGCTGCTCAAATGTCTCTGTAGATAAAACTGTTTGCACACCAAAATAGTTGTGATTATATGAACCCACTAACCTGTAATGAGTAAATTTGGTGAACCAAATTACATAACAAATCAGTGACAGCTTTGGGACGATCAGGTAAACAAACCAATACATCAGGATGATAACAAGGGAGCAAGTGGAGGTAGTTGCCACTGCATTCTCAGGCCCTTCCTGAAGAGACTTTAATGCTTTAGTGGGAACACCAAACCACAAGCTCAAAGACAGAGCAAAGGCAAGACGACTAATGGCATACCTCATGTCTGTATGTTAGGTCTGAATCAGATCCCTTGAGCAAGGGGCCTTGTGGAATGAGTGGGAAATCTAATGGAGGACAGGCATGTAAGCAATCAGAGCAGAGTGGGCAAGAAAAGATTACCACAAAATGGCTGGTGCTTGTCTGGGGAATCACAGTGTTGGAGGCTAGTCTGGAATAGAAAAAATACTGGAAAACCGACTTTGGGGAAAGGCATCTGGTTCCCATAATCGCATTGTATCACAATTGGTCTGGCCCAAAGTGGCTTTAATGATGGCTACATATGTACACATGTGTCCATGGTATTGCATCGTATGGATGAACAAGTTGAGCTGAGAGAGTAATGCAGCAAAGAACCACAAAGGATCAATGGGCTGCCAGGCAAGTTAGTTAGCAGCTCACCTTGCAGTGTGTCTAAGGCAGCCTAGGAGCACGAGTAATGCTAGTTATTTTCCACTAATTGAAGTGTGCCACTACTCAGCACAACTCCATACTCCCACACTTCATAATCCCAGGTCGAACTTAACCTTTGTGCTGGAATATGAGGCTTTATAGTTAGGAGTTTATATCCCAGCTTGCTCACTCTACACTAGATATGCAAAGTATTTATTAGAGACTGCAAGCAATATAATATTTTGCTCAACAAATTAGGACTCACCTCAAAAGCTGGTTTACATATTGCGGTTTCTAATAAAAGCCACACTTGATAGTGATCTCATGCACTAATGCAAGATTGCAACATTGCCAAATGTGTGTGTATGTATATATATGAAAGACATTAAGTGAGTCCCATGAGTGCTCATGTGTTATTACTGTTTGTGTTTTATATTCTAATGACATATAGTGTTACTAAAGACAAACCTTTGACTTCAATTGTACTAGATGGTTATCCTTCTTTATGGACCTTGGACTTTGCAAAACTTGATGATTCATGATTGCGACTAGCTTATAGCATAGAATACAGAGTAACTGGTGCCAACTATGTGATGTTTTATCACTTTTTTCATGCAAAAAGAGAACTGCTGTAACAAAGGTCTAGAGTTGATTTTGGATGTAGCATAAGCATTAGTTGCTCTCTTTCAATAGAGAGACAAAAATGAATGCCAACAGACTTTAATGGCATGAAAAATGAGAACAAATCTTTTTAAAATCCAATTGTTTTGGTACACTGTTCGGGGGCAAACATGTACTTATGAGCTTAACAATTGTAAACAACTTGGGAAAGCATAGAAGACCACAGAGTGAATAAAGAATGCTTTCAATCACAAATGAACAAAAACAGAACACAAGAGAAATAACGGTTTGCTAAGAGAACATAAAAAGGATATAGGCGTCTCGGACAAAGTCTTATGGACCGATGGAATGAAGAAAGTGTGTAGGAAAAAAGGAACTACGCATGATCCAAAGCATAACACTTCATCTGTGAACCATGGTGACATGGGTATGTACAGCTGCCAGGGGAACTGCTCACTTGTCTTTACTGATGATGTGACTGCTGACAGCAGCAGCAGAAAAAATCTGAACTATACAGAAGCATCTCACATGCAGCCAGATACTTCCAACATGAATGAGTGGTGCATCACCGTACGGCAGGACAATGACGCAAAGCATTCTTCTAAACAACAATAGTCAACTGTCAGTGACTAAAGTGTAATGTCATCATGAAATAGCTCTAGGCAGAAATTCTCCAAAACAAGAAGCAGCTGAAAATAGCTGCATTACTGTCATCGAAACAGCGATAATACTCATTTTCTGGATTGCAGGATTATAGCCGAGTAGAAAGTAAAATATTTATTGGCAATTTTGTCTAATTACATGAATTTCAGTGCTGTGATTTATATATGGATTATTCAGTATAGAAGTAAAGACCTCCATATTAACAATCTGCATTAAGATTCATCTGTATTAAGCTTTATATGAAAGTTTCCTTTTCTAAATACTGTACTGTAATACAATGCCAACATTCCCAGACTGTCTAGTTACAGCACTTTAATCATCCTGTACTTAGCTCAAGTCCTGTACAAAAAGTGTCACAGAATTAAATTCCCTTATTAATCTTTATATACCTTTAAGGCACGAATTTGCTTTCGGTTTTAGTCATGTACTCTTTTTAAAGCCACCCAAGACTCTGCTTGGCTTCTTTTGCATTTAAATTTACTTCATTTGGCAGCCACCCTTATAACCAAGTGACTTAGATAAGGGCTTTTTTGGTCTCCATCAAAAACATCCTCATGCTAGTACATACTGGTCAGGGTCTAATACCATTAAGCCCAAACCCTGTTAGAGAGGAGTTTGTATAGCAGAAAATAATAACAGTACAGGTTTTTTATGTTTCTTTTTATTTATGTATGCGATTAATGAAAAGGTTGAATGAAATAAAGAAAAAGAAAACTGAAGCTTCATCTGAAGCTATATGGAGTGTCAGGGAAAGTTCATTCTACCACCTGGGTGTCAGTAGAGAGAAGAATCTTGATGCATGTCTTCCTTGTATTTTGAGGAATGAAGGATCAAGTCTAGCTATTCTAGTGGCTTGAAGGAGATGTAGTCAAGAGAAGGGGGTTGATAAATGCCTTCAGGTGTTTGAGTGCTAGTCCGTTTTTGGCTTTGTAGACAAGTAATACTGTTTTAAAATCGGGTGTGGGCAGCTACAGGAAGCCAGAGGAGGGAAGGCAGCAATGCTTCAAAGCATTTATCTTATTTGAAGCAATACTGAAGAGCTTTATAAAAGAGCTACTGCTATCTTCGGTGTTGGTGGTAGTGATTATTCCACAGATTAATTCTAAATGTTAAAGTATTTTTTTCCATTACGACTATGAATTTTCTCATATAAATAGGTTCATTTAATATTTGAAACTGTAATACTCCATGCACACCAATATTTGATCAATAGCCACTAGTGTTTACAACTTCTCTGTTAGGACTTAATGAAAAAGCACTCTTGTTGCCACTGAGCTTGCTAAGAACAAGCTTAGAAAATATACACATCTCACAATTTTACAGCAGTATTGCTGTTACTTGAAAGCTTCTGTTGTCACAGTACAAATATCCTGTAATAGATTGTACTTCTCTGGTTTCACTTGGCCTCCTGAATGAACCAGATTGAATCTGGCCCGATTTGCCTGTCAACGAATCAGCCTGAAATGCCTGTCAACACTGAAACCTGTTCTATACTTTTCACACAATATGATCAGACTTCAGAACAGCCCCATATGATGTCCTGATTTGTGGGAGCTCTGGGACGGCAGAAATGTCACTTCTTGTCCTCCTTGTGTTGGGTTTTGCTCATTTTTGGTTTCCTGTACACTCTTGGTGAAGTCCCAGATGTATATGTAATACAACATAACATTCACCAATACATATTTGCTTCTACCCAGCTGCTGCTGTGACATGGCTGGCATTGGCGCTCACTGCGTTTAAGGTTTAGCAATTTACACCCACAATTGTATGATGCTGACAGTTTCAACAGACGACCTAGCTTCATGCTGATAGACACCATCTGGTATTCCTATCCTTCATGCTCTTCTTGGAATATACAGGCACATACCCTTTTGCAAACAAATTTAAGTAAACCAAACCTCAAAATCCTGTTTTTCCCCCTGGAGTCTCTTTTTTTCCCCTTTTGTGTTACTGACAGAAAGCAATTGTAAAATTCCTTTGCTTGGCATAAATCAGTAATGTAGTAATTCCATATGCAGGAATGCATCCATGCAGGTGATTCATCTTTGAATCCAGGCATGCCACCTCTAGTTGGTCATCTTTGAGAAGTTGGTCTTATACCTTCATTGCTAGGTAACACACAAGCCAATCAGAATTTTGCTTTCTTGGCATTTGGTAGATTTGTTCCTCGCAGATCAAATCTTCTGTGGGCATTTAAATTTAATTACACATTCACCTTTACCAAACTACAGCATATGTTTCCACAGGGTACTGTACATGTACTTCATATCCATTATCCACACAGGACTAATATTACAAGCATAAAGTCTCATTTCTGCCCAACACTTGTTTTCCCTGACTTGTTAAAATGCCATGATAATTAGCAGCATGTTAGTGTTTGGACTCTCCTAAATCTCCTGTCAGCAGAGGTGAGGTATAAAGCTGATCAAAGTCAAACTGGAAGATGTTTTATTAACAGGTGCACTACATTATGGATGAGGCCAAGGGCTGAGCTCCTGGGTGTCTCCAAGATTTTTCTAATCCTGTGCAGGTCTACTGCATAATTCATTTACCACGACACACTGTTCCCTCAAAATTTATTTTTTTAGGGATGGATGATAAAAAAATGCAATTTCAAGTCAACAGTTTGTGTGGACACTTACAGACAGACCGAAAGAAGAAACTTACGGTCTACTAAAAAATATATAGTTTGTACACACCAGATCCATGCACTCACATTGGAGAAACAAGGCGTGAAATTTCAAATGCTATGCGCATAATGTGCGATTCCTTAAAGAGGATAATGTTTTACAGGTTACAGCTTGTTAAGATAATGCCTCAGTGATTTGCATCCTGAAAATTACTTGTGGTTTAGCCTGAGAAACAGAGCTTCTCAGATAATATGCATGTTGACCTTATGTAGTCTTTATTGTGTTCATGATAATGGCTAACAGCTCAAGACAACATGGTAAATAAAATATAGAGTCTAGCCATCCTCACATGGATATGGGCCTAATTGTTTATTATAATTTATAAACTGTTACAGTAACATCCTTGTCCCATTTGTCAAAGGAAACAAACTTCAAATGACTGATTCAATTTCATCCTTTGGTTATTGTTTCTGTAATTACAACCCGCTACAGAAAATAACTGCACACAGTTAATGGTGTATTTCTTCATGTGGTCTAAATGTATCTGCATGAATAGCTAAACTGACACTTTCACATTCAGTTGTGACTGTTGCATTGGCAGTCTTTTCCACTGACCAATTAATCTCTTTAAACAAGTCAACAAAACTGTACTAAAGTACAGTACTGTCTGAGTTTACTATTTTTAATTTTTTAATTTGTCTGGGGAAAACCAGTGGCTAACTGCTAAGTGCTTTTCCAATCTTTTTAAAGGCAGCTCAGACGATTACCATTCTCAAAATTCCTAAATAATAAAAGTTGCCATTTTTGAATTGCAATCTCTCCAAAACATTATCTGGAGGAGTGAAATGGAACACACATAAAGAAAAAAATAATTGCTTTTCCATCTCGGTTGTTTTCTTTGTTCTTTTTATACTGTCTATAGAATGGAGAGTTTTGAAATGATCTGCGAGTTACAGAGTCCATTTCAAATCACAGACATCCCTACTGTTCTTCGGATTATTTCAGATAATTGTTGTATATGAATTAACTTCACAAGAGCAAAACATTTCATTTTCTCGCACATTTAATAACTATAGGGTCTTCTCTTAAATTGTCTAAAATGACATCTGTCACTTGTGATTGAAGACAGAATGTTAGATAGAACCATATAGTGCTTTTAGTCATGGATATTGAAATGGATACTGAAAACGATTCTCTGTTGGTTTATATGGGAAAAGAGGTTTTCACTGAACCTGTAGTTTCTCTAAAACATAGTCACATTTTCTAGTGATTTTCAGTTTTAGCAGTGTGTGATTGATGGCTGAATGAAATCACCTTTACCACCTGACTTCATCTTACCTCCAACCTGACATGTGCCTTGTAGGAGTCAGTAAATGCAAAAAGAATTCATTTCAGTTTTGTGGACCTGCACTGTTACACCTATTCAAATGCATACAACCTCTGTGAAATATTTTAGCCAAACCTATATAGTCTGCTTTGACCTGGATAATGTACCACCCTATTTTAACTGTCAGAGCTGCTCATGGATAAATATGCCTTTAGGTTTAGCATACTGATTGCAGATATGTTTGATGTGTGCATCAGAATGTTTCTCTAATCGCTCTGTACTTCAGTCTCTTTTTTAGAGACTCTCACTGTTCAGTAAACTTTGGGCCAACTAATTTCTACATTACAGAAAACCACTGCAGTTGGATTTGCTTCCCCAGATTTATTCCCTGGTTTTGTTTATAAACTCTGGGTTTAGACTACTGGATGTAGTGGGCAATGAGAAATGAGCTTTTTCTGATGACATGACTGCATGTTGTGTATGAACACACAAAAATATTCTAAAAGTCACAATTTTTCATGATTTGTTGATAAAGAATTATGCTACTTCCAATCCCAAGTCATCAGAGATTTTACCTTCGAAGACGTACAATCATTCATGCTAATCAAATTCAGCTCTTTGCCTTGGTACTTACAGGAGGTCCTAGGAAGAGAAAAGAAAGAAAAATCATAATTTGGACAAATTAGCAGAGAGAGAGATCAGTTATACTTTCAAGAAATGTCATTCACAGTTATGTCACAGATGGTCCCTGGCATTGTTTCAACTCCACATTGGTCTAAAATAACGGTTATAAATATATTACCCCGATGGGAAAGAGATGCTTCCGGCTACTCTGTATCAACTCACGAGTATCACTGCATCTCGTTTCAGCATGAATGTGTTTTATTAATACTCACTTCCTGTAAAATTAGCACATGGGCAGAATGTCCACATTTTCTAACTCTTGTATGCGATAGGATTTAAAATCAGATACAAATTTAGCCATAAGATATGGTCTGTTACAAGATTCTCGCTCTACCACTTCCTTCCCAGTCACATCTATTTGCCTAGTTTGTCCACCCATTTATGACTACCACTTCCTTCCCAGTCACATCTATTTGCCCAGTTTGTCCACCCATTTATGAAGGAGTTGTCAGACTCCCCACATTCCCTTTTCCAGTACTGCAGATTTGGTGTGTAATGTGTAGCCATTCATTTCACAAGGAATTATTTTTGCGATTATAATAATTAGATAATAACTTGTATATATGCATTTTATTTAATGCTTCTCTAAAGTCTCTCCTTGAGGCCAATAATTGTGATGACACATTTTTTCAGCTCTAAAATGGTGTACAACTTTATAGTTATAACTGATGAATCATGATGGTAGGAGCAGCTATTAAATTCTTTAGCACCTCATGTCTGGAAAACACTTGTCTTTTCTTTCCTAAGCACTAAAACCTTTTTGCAAACGTACAACATTTTAAGAATACTAAAAAATATGTTCACCAGTTAGTTCAAGAACCATTAACAAGTCCTTTCCTTATATACGACATACTGTGTATTCATGGACAAAGTACATAGAATAAAATTAAAATGTACAACATTTGTACAAAATATACAATGAATGTTCAGTTAGATTATAAATCCCAGTGCACATTTAAAGACATGTTGAGTTAACAAATTTAAGTATAATGGGTGCTGTGTTTATATACACTGTAAGTGTCAGTTCATTTACACAGAGGAAACACGGCTGTCCCTTCTTTGCAAGCTTAGACTAAAAAAACCTAAGACTAAAGATAAATAACCCAGCTCCAAGTACTGGAACCCTTTGAACGTTTGACCATGTCTACATTCATGAATAATGGCGCCTTGGCAAGGTGGCAAGGTAATCACTCTGCATGATCATAAGAAAGGGCAAGTAATTATAAACCGCAGATATGACAGGAAGGTCTGGAACAGCCTTGGGTACTGGCAGCTGCAGAGTTCATGTTTGGCTAATGCTGTTAATTTTATCAACCATCGTTTAGATACATTTATGTATTATGTTTACTTTGATAGTGGTTCATTACTGTTTAATGCATTATAGTTAGGATGGTATAATTTTTTAATGACAACAGACCTCTGTGTTTGAGTTGGTTACCCTCACCATGCTTAGACGCAGCAGCCTTGTCATAAAGCTGCCTCATTGTATCTCTGTGTGTAGACAGAAAGAACTAAACTGGATTTGAAATATTTCCCAAAGAAATTGGTGGAGTATATCCAAGTGGTACTTTCACCTATAGTTACCTATATACTGTATATACATAAATAGTATACTGTATGTAGAGATATTTTTTCGACAATTTGCTTGTATTTATTTATTTTTATAGATTTTATAGATAGCTGATTTTTCTCCATTGAGCATTATTGTTTTGTTAAGCAGTTTATTTTATTTGGATAGTAAGCTGCTGGAATGAAACCTTTTAATAGATTTTTTCCTGTGGACATTTGGTCAATGCAAGGACTCTGAGTCCTACTCAGAGGAAATGAATAGGCGCCTATGTGCATGTAAGTGCATTCAAGCACTGACCATCCGTTTTGCACAGGCATAGATAACCACCATGCTCTCACTCAACAGCAACATCCCTCAAACATTAACCCCACCTATAACCGCTCCAGTCAGCCCAGCCAAAAATGCCTGTTCCTCCTCAAACCCTATTCACTCATCCTAATTTTGAGCTTCAGTTCCTGGGTAAACACTTTGGTGTTTTTCCAGTTTGCTTTTGCCCCTCAATTAGCTGATTACTTTGCTGGTTAGCTTGTGACCAGATGAAAGGATGTTCCATCCAAGCAGACAGTTTTTCCAGATGTTTGGTGTTTCTCACCTTGGAAACACACTGGGCTTCATTTAAAGCAGTGGTCAAAAGATCTGCTGAAAATCATTCTCTAATCAAAGCGACATACATGCACGTTGAACGCAGTCAGGTTTCTGGTGATGAATATGAGAAATGTCCAGTAAATATATAAATATCATACAATAAATATATAATAAATATATAAATATGGTACAGATAAGGATGTTCTTTATTTGTCTTCACATTTGGGAATTGGGTATTAACCAATGTTTTTCCCTACAGGCCAACAGAAATTTCACTTCTCAGTATATTTAGTTATTTTATGAGGGGGAACCTGGATCATATGCAGTTTTACTTCAAGTGGACCATTAGTGTAATGTGTAAAGGTGAGAGTAAAAGAACATCTCAAGAACTCATTATTTGAACATCAACTCACGTTTGTTTTGGCTTGTCTGTGGACCACATCCTAAATGGAAGTGTGTGCGTATGTGTGTTTGTGTGTGTGTGTGTGTGTGTGTGTGTGTGTGTGTGTATGTGTGTGTGTGTGTGTGTGTGTCTGTCTGTGTGTCTGTGTGTGTGTGTGTGGTCGCAGACCCAAGCTGGAAACTGCCTGGTTGAAGGTGTGTGGCCCAAGTGTAAAATGCCTTGATATGCTTGGTCTGGCTGTGCAACATGCTGATAGAGCAACATGATGATGCAGTTCATATATCAGCACAATCGAAGGAATTATTATCTTATTGTATACTGTTACTATACAAGACTGTACACTGTTACGCATTGTTCTTTCTGGCACTGGCTGCTGTTCCAGTCAGTTTATCCACAGGAGGTTATTTCAGTGCTGCATAAAGCAACCTCAAAAGTACACATCAAACCAAAGAAAATTGACTAAATTTTTAAGCACCATGCAAAATAACAACACAATGCATCACTTTTTCTCTTAGCTTTGAAGTGACATGCATGGTGAATAGTAGTTTAAAATATGTACCACAAGAATATACACACATCATCCACTCAGCCAAAAACACAACTCCAGGCCATTTACAAGATTTGATATTAATTTAGCAAAATTAAGAGCAGAGGACGTTGTATGTAGACATCAAAAGTCAACTAGAATATTTGGCCTGCCTCCTGATTGTGTTTAATTCCTGCAACTTGAAAGCCCACATTAGAATGAATAATAACGGAGGCCAATGTCCTGTCTATTCTATCAGTGGCTGCCTTCATTTCCTTTCCAATGAGCTAACCACTACCTCATAGCTCAAGCTCACTAAAGAAAAAGCTTTTATACGGAGTGATTCAAGTTTATATGCAGTCATTTGCTTTTTATGGAGTGACTACCTTTGCTCCAGTAGGACCATTGTATCGTATTCAACCCCTACACCTCTCAACACTTGTGATCATTAGTTTTCAATGTCCTTTATTTATCCTCATAGCATTTCAGATTTGAGGTTTATTTCCTTCCATTACAGTTTATTCCGGCATCCATTTTATATGGTTTGTGGGTAGGGCACCGTTGATGTGAGTCCTCCAGAAATGAATTAGGTCTATTTTTTGCAGGATTTGATGGTCTGTTCAAGGTATGAACTTCCTACTATAGATCCAATAAAAACAGAACTACCAGACGGCGAATTCAACTCTTCCGGGCAGTTGCATTTTAAGTCTCCATCATTTTCATTAGGAAAATGTGAAAGGAGTACTTATTACCCTTTCATGAATCAATTCCACAAATGGGTCTTTTTCCTGAGTGAGACGAGGTGGATACTGAACCATGAGGTGTTTGAAAAAAATCACTCACCGGGTTCGCCATTGTTTCCTCTTCTTCCTCGCTTTCCCGGTGGGCCTAGAATACAAAAAAAGAAAAATGTCCTAAGACTTCTTTTGATGTTTGACCACAATTAAATGCTCAGATATTCATACAAATCCCATTTCCAGAAAAGTTGGGACACTTTCTAAAAATGCAATTAAAACTGAAATCTGTAATTTGTTCATTCACTTGAACCTTTATTTATCAGACAAAATGACAAAGAAAAGATTGATGAACTTTATTCTTTTTTATAAATATAAACAAATTCAGAAAATGATGCTTGCAACACACTCAAAGATTTGGGACAGAGGCAAAAACTAAAGGGTTATACAATAAACTTGGGAAGGTTCCACCATTAGCAGTTTAACTGGTAACAGGTGAGGTCATCAAGATTAACTATAAAAGGAGCATCCACCAAGGGCTTAGTCTTTGCAAGTGTAAACCTTTGTAAAAGTTGTAGTCTTACCAAAACTAGGGCCATGGTTTAGCTGGCAAAAAGGTTGCGAGGCAAACTGAGCACATAAGAAGGGAGACTTACACTTGAATTCGATGGAACAATTCTTTCTTTTAATGGAGCTCAACTGTTTTGCTTCTCAAGGCTGTGCCAAAGGTGAAAAAGACCATCCAGAAACTTACCAACAAAAAAATGCAAAAGTGCAAAAAGTATTTTGGAGACACATATGCTGCCGCCAACATCCTTTCAAATGAACTTCATGTCTATTTCAGCAGGACAATGCCAGGCATCATTCTGCATGAGCTACAACAGCGTGGTTTGACTGGCCTGCCTGCAGTCCAGATCTGTCTCCTATTGAAAATGTATAGTGTGTCATGAAGAGGAGAATCAGACAACTTGAGTCTTTTACACAGCAAGAATGGGCAAAAATTCCACTTGTAAAACAGAAACAATTAGTATCTCCAATTCCCAAATGAATAAAAAGTATAATTCAAAAATGTGATGTGACCCAGTGGTAAACATGCCTCTCTCCCAACTTTTTTGAGTGTGTTGCAGCCATCAATTTCTAAATGTGTTTATATTTAACAAGTAGAATTAAGTTTGTTATTGAAAACACTAAAAAAAAAGCTTCAAGTGAATTAGCAAATGCATTTGTTGCATTTTAATTGTTTGTAGGGTTTGCTGATTCTGCTGCAGATTATGTCAAATTTTGTCTCTCAAAGAGCATTCAGACTGAGGTTTTGTTCAAATAATGTTTTCATAGTCTTGGGGCTTCCTCAGGCCATGCAAGGTTCATCAAGAATTTAAAAGTCAGAATCTAAAGTGAAAGATGACACTGCCTTAGTCCCATAACAAATATGCATTTGATACAGTAGTTTGATTCATTCAGTGTCTTCAGTGTGAATTCTTTTAACCATGGGTGCATTTATTCCTTGTTCATATCTTGTTTGTTTCATTTTTAGTTTCTTGTGAGCCTTAAGGGAAGAGTGCCTATCTGTTTGTGCAGAACCAAAAGAATAAAGTAATTACATGGACTATCAGGTGTAATGTGCTGAACATGCAGCAGAGAAAAGTCTTCAATGTCCTAAGTATTATGGATGGAACTCATGCAAAATACCTAAATTTCAAACAGGTATAATTTGAAGAAAACAGTCAAATAAATACATAGTGGCTGTTAAATCCATTCAACCATTTACTAAGTTTCAGTTACCTAGCCTGAGCCAAGACAAGAATGCTGAGTCTACATATTTATATATTCATTAACTTGCAAAGCAAGTTTTTTAATTTTGCATCTGGTAGTTGTCTCTGTAGTTTTGATGCCTTTCCTTGTCATGGCCAACAGCTGTGAAAGCAAGGTTTGCTTCCTTAGTGGGCCATAAATACAACAGTAAAACATTACACGCTAATTCACATCACTTACAGTACTTCTTTGTTATTCATAAAGATCATGAACCTTTTTATTCGTCACTCATAAGTGACACACTGAAATGGTACTTTCAGCCAAAGCAGTGTGAAGAGACATTTTTTTGCATGCTTTTCCTGTCAGTCATTGGATTACTCAGTGAATATTATACCCATTTCAAGTGACAAAGCCTATGAAAATTGCTATAAATTTCTTCAAGTAAGGATTGCATTAGAGGGCTGATTTAA